>JAEQBH010009097.1:0-194109 GCA_016808115.1 Tetrastigma voinierianum | reverse complement strand
ACTTCTTTGGTGGTTTCTTTGATCTTTAAGCTGTCTGAATCCACCATTATACAAAAACAATATCAAAGTTGTACAACCAAAGGGAACAACCCCAAGTTCCATAGGAACTTCCTTGAGCAAATGGCATCTTTGCATTCCAAAATTGTAATATACTCAACTCTCTTACTAGAGTTAGTAATGCATGATTGCATCCTTTTCTCAAACTAATAGAATTTTCCTATGAGAAATAAAAACAAAACTAAGAGTGTGAAGCGTAGAAAAATCCTTATAGCGCATAAGTGTGAATATGTGTACCCTTCTTTATGCTTGGATAGTAGCATCAATTCTTATCAACTTCAACTAATTCATAGAATACAAGTATTTGTTATTTTTTCTCTAAGATAATTAAGTAGATGTGCAATAACTACCCAGTTTTTTGAGCTTGGATTGTATTAATATCTATTCTTCACAGCCACTGCAAAGCAGATATCTACCCTAGTGCTTGGTGTTGAGACTACACATTGTAGAAGCATGGATACCGTTTGCATACACTCTCTTTCTCGAGGTAACTTATGACACTAATCTTGCGAAAGACGAATTTCAAGCTTGAATTAATATATAGATTTTTTCAAATTTTAATTATATTTTATTTAATTTTGTTGAGTTTGATAAGAATAAAGTGATGGTGATGACTGTTTCGATATTTTTTAAATCGTAAATTGATGTTGGTGTTTTTCAATTAGGAGTTCAAGAAAATGTGTAGTAATTGCTCTTAATGATACCATTTTGGTGTTAAATAATGGCCAATTGTCTTGTAAAATAATTTTAAAAGTTATTATTAAATGGATATCAAGTGTCTTTCATCCTATTGATTGCCAAAAGTAAATCAAATCCATCGGCTACTTTTCATTATTTTCCATTCATACTAGTAATTAAAAAGCCAGTTCACTTCATGAAATCCCACATGCATGCATGGAAACTCAACATTGAATTAATTTGGATGGAAATTACTCCAATATTTTCAACTGCAAACTAAAAAATAAAAGCTCAAAATGAAAAATGGATTATTTCCTCCCATGATTCAAGTACCAAAGAATTGATAGAATTCTGGGTTTTTAAAAAAATGATAATACAAGCATTCAACTACCACGGATTAGGGAGGGCAAATGGAGTGTGGGCTTCATCTTGTAGCACCGAGCGTGGTAAAATGGCTTCACGCTTCTGTCTCTCAAGTTGTAATACTTCATATCGTGACCCCCATGAATGGTTTTCATCAACTTCTTCCCAAGAAGAGTCTGTGAAGTAAATAGAATTGTTTAGACATCCTGGACAATCTTCCGCCCTTAAGGATATTGATGGTTTCCTTAAAACACTACTTGATCCCTAAGCTCTCCATCTCAACCCATTCTTTCAGTGGAGTCAAGCCTGAGCAGTAGAACATCAAGTCTGACAGATGTGAATCTTAGGTTGTTGTTGTCCCCATCACGATCAGAACCGATTTCCCATCCACATCCACATACACAAAATCTCCTACTACTCTCACTACAGACAGAAGCTCCCCGCATGATTCCACCAAGTAAAAATGTAACCAACTACAAACTTGTCTGGAACTTATTGCAAACTCAATAGCTTTCAAGCGAGGAAGGGAAGACCTCATATCCATAACCTTAGTAGGAGAAGACCCACTAAAATCCCAAACTTCAACAAACCCATAACTCGATATTGCACAAAACTACATCATCGTGCTTATATGACATCTCCGTATCTCTCGTAACCAAAACCACCAGCTACATGCCCTTTTGAAACCAAGTGTCGACAAACTAATCTTCTCAGAATGCATTCCGATATCAGTTTCCCAGGTCAGAACCAGGCTGCATCACGCTTTCTTTTTAATCCCCATTCAACAACCTCTCTCAAACTGTTTTTCTTGCTTCCTTCCTTTCTTCAAACACCACAATGATTATGGTTTCTTTACCCATATTTATTTATATGTTTATCAAAATATCCCCTTCATCTTATCTTGTATGTAGAAAAGATTTTTACGGGATAATTACATAATTAAATAAAAATAATATTTGTTTTTGAAAGAACAAATAATAATTTTTCTTTTAAAAAAAAAATAGAAAATCTAGTTGGTACATTCTTTCTCGCTTTTTTTTTAGTTAAAATAAAAATAAATATCTATATGTCAATACGCATCATTCATTATTATTCATTTCAAAAATTAGAATTTTTTTTTAAAGAGCAGTTTTTTTAATTATTTCAAATTGAAAACTATTTTTACTTTATCCATATCTAATTGTTTTAGAGCTTTGAATACGATTTACTTTTTTGAATAAAACATTAATATTTTCAAATTTTGTTTTAACATTTATTTTTTATTTATAACTAATAGCAAGTCCGGTTCACATATTCTTTCTATAGTTAAACTATTAGACACTCTTTCCTTTCCTTACAGAATCGCTTTTCCCCCTAATGGAAATTGAGTGATATTTTTTAATGAAATCCTAAAACTCCTTATTCAATTAAAAAATAAAGTAAAGGGTATGTATGGTTTTTATTTTTAAAAATTGTTCTTAAAACAGTTTTTTAAAACACAAATAACACCATTTTGGTCTTCTCATAATGTAATATTTCCTGTATTTTTTATGTTTTTCAAAACAAAAAAAATATAGGAATCAAACGTATTTTATGTGTTTTCATGTTGTACTTGTTTTTTTGAAAAATATAGTTTCCAAAAACTGTAGTAAACAACCCAAATCTACCCCAAAACAGTAAATAAACAACCCTTCAGACCTACTAAGGTGGTAATGGTGGACAGGGTTCACGGGAGATCCTATGTTATAATTTAAGAAGATAGAAGTAATGCAATTAAAAGACAAAATGTATAATGAAAATCGAAATCAATTCCTTTACAAATAAAATTATTTCGATTTTTTTGCAAATAAATTTATAAAATCTTTGTAAATGAAAATAAATTAAGTTAAATCACTTTCTTGAAAATAAAATAATACTTAACGAATTCATTTAGTAAATGAAAAGAATTACCATAGTGCCATTTGAAATTTTTTTTTATCCATCAAAATAATCTAAATCTAATTCCACGGTTTCCTTATCCATATTTATCAAAGTGTCCCTTCATGTCTTGTATGCAAAGTAAAATATTTTCCGGGATAATTATGCTTATTTAAATACAAATAATATATTTAAAAAATAGAAAGTCTAGTTTATATATTATTTCTCGTTTTTTATTTTAGTTAAAACAAAATTAAATATCTATAAATCGATACATATCATTTATTATTACTCATTATTATTCTCTTTGTTCTTTTTATATAATTAGTTTATTAAAAGAGTTCAATAAAATTATTTTAACATAAAAGTAAAATATTTATCAAACTTCCCTTCATGTTCTCCATAGAAAGTAAAATATTTTAACGGCATAATTAAACTTAAAGGCCAATACCTTAACTGAGTATTTGCACTATAAATATTTTTTTTATTTTCTTATTTTGAATTTAATAAGTTTTTTTTAGTCCTTTTTAATATTAATAATCCTATTAATATTAAATGAATACTATAATATATTATAAATATATAATTTGATTTTAATTTTAAATTGAATTAAAGAAACATATAAATGACTCGTGAATCATCCAGCAAAAGAGTATCTCGGCTCTGTACCAAATATGATCTGAATATATATTATATCATATATAGGTGTGAGTATTTAAGTAATTAGAACAAAAAAATACAAATATGGTCGAATGGTAAAATTTCTCTTTGCTAAGGTGAAGATGCGGGTTCGATTCCCGTTGTCCTCCCATAGTAAATAAATCATTACTATGATAAAGTGACCGATGATTGATATAATAGTGTAGTCCCCCCTCCCCTCCAACAAAAAAAAAAAGGAACCCTTATTCGGGAATCTTTACTCTTGGCCATGAACCTCCTTTGTTTTTTTTTCAAGTTTTCTATTTTCGATCCAAAGAAAGTAAGGAACAAAAAATGGAAGTTGCTAACTCAAAATCCAATTATGTAAATTATGTTATGATATGAAAGATTTCGTTGTAATCAATAGAGTGATAGTAAATAATAAGTATTACATTGATTTCTAACTCTAGTTTAGAACTATGTTTCTAATTGTTGTACGATATTTAATTTAAGGATCCTGTATGATACTCTTGCACTAGACCAACATTTACATTTATGTTTTCCCTCTATTCTTAATTTAACCACACTCTTCAATACGTCCAAACTTTGATTGTTCTTCTTCAAGCTTTGCTCATGAAATCTGTGATGAACAACTTCCAATCCATGAATATATAGCTCTTCATATTTGGTCTTAGAAGTATTGATAAGATTGGATCATTATCAAATATGACTCAATTTACATTCTATTTTACGTAGTTACCTTTAAGATATTGAAATAAGAAAACTTCTTTGCTCAGTATCCTTTTAGATTAGAAACCTAATTTGTTTATAATGCAGTTTGATAGCTTGGATAATGTGATCCTCTTGATTTGATCTGCACCCGCTTGCCAAAAATTATCCTAAATTCGTCGGTACCTTCGTAAATTACCATGGCCGCTATCGTGCAGCCTCTGAAGATGAGAGAATGCCCATACATGTATAATCAAATTACATGTATGCGCGAGGATCATCAATCATTGATTCGAGTGTTAACGTGTTCAATGATCATTGTAGTAATCATAGCATGTTCTCTTATGGATAAATACTTAATGTCAATATGTTTGCTTGACTTAGCTCCTAATTGTTTTAGCTAGAAAGACTGCAGCTAAATTGACATTAAATATTTTCAGTATCCTAGGTATAGAATCAACGATTCTAAGCCCATAAATGAAACTCTTCATCCACACACCATGCGATGTAGCCTCAAAACAAGAGACAAACTCAGCCTTTATAGTGGAAGTAGCTATCAAAGTCTATTTCGCACTCATCAGCAATCAGCTCAACGGCAGAAAACGACAATGTACCACGATGTTGATTTCACGTGAATCGACGCAAACGATAAAGTGTGAATCAAAATATGGCAATCATCTCCTAGATTGTGCGGTCGCGATACATAAGCATGTATCCCGCCGTTGCCAGAAGGTATCTTAAGACTTTCTTTTGCAACTCTCGATGGTCCATACCTAGGTTACTCACGTGCCTTCCCGACATTTTAGCAGCCGTGCTATGGCAGATTAAGTCTGAACTTGAATATACATTATACTGCAACTGGCCCAAGCATATGGGATGTTTTCATTTTCTCCCTTTAAACGTCATTTTTGGGACATTGGTTCAAACTGAACCTATCCCCTTCCACAATGGGAGCAACACTTGGTGAACAATCTTTCATCCTTTTTAGAATTCTTTTGCTATATGTTTCTTATGATAGACCCAAAATACCTTTATGCGTCTCTAAGATCTTTATGCCAATGACTAAGATGCATCACCCTTATCTTTCATGTCAAAATGTGCTTAGAAAAATTGTTTCACCTCATGCATCAAACCTCTATAATTAGTTTACAAGTAAAATATCATCACATATAGGATTAGAAACAAATCTTTCTCCCTTCTTATAAGTATATATGCCTTAGTCGCGACATTCTCTTCAAATCGAGAAGATATCACATCATGGAATTTCAAATATCATTGACGGGAAGCTTGTTTCAATCCATAAATGGATTTCTTAAGTTTGCATACCAAATGCCCACCTTGACTTGAGGAGAATCCTTCAAGTTATTTCATGTATACCTCTTATCTAGTTCCCCGAGGTTTGTATCACATTCATACATTTGCAACTCAAAGTCAAATGTGTAACTAATGCGAATTAATACAAAGGGAATTTTGCTTAAATACAAGAAAAAGTCTCCTTGTAATCGATTCCTTCCTTTTAAGGTGAATCCACTTGTCTCACAGTCTTGCTTTATATCTCTCGATGTTACTTGATAGGTCTTTCTTTGTTTTATAGACCCATTTACACTCAATGGTCTTTGCATTGAACCATAAATCATCATCCTTAGATATAGTATTCATCTCATCCTTCAATGCATTGAACCATAAGAAGATAAGTAATGCAATTAAAAGATAAAATGTATAATGAAAAGTAAATCAATTCCTTTACAAATAAAATTATATCGATTTTTTGCAAAATAAATTTATATAAAATCTTTGTCGAAATAATTTGTAAATATTTTCAAAATAACAAATTAAGTTAAATCACTTTCTTGAAAATAAATAATACTTACTTGAATTCTTTTAGTAAATGAAAAGAATTACCATAGTGACATTTGAAATTTTTTTTTATCCATCAAAATAATCTAAATCTAATTCCACGGTTTCCTTATCCATATTTATCAAAGTGTCCCTTCATGTCTTGTTTGCAAAGTAAAATATTTTCCGGGATAATTATGCTTATTTAAATACAAATAATATATTTAAAAAATAGAAAGTCTAGTTTATATATTATTTCTCGTTTTTATTTTTAGTTAAAACAAAATTAAATATCTATAAATCGATACACATCATTTATTATTACTCATTATTATTCTCTTTGTTCTTTTTATATAAATTAGTTTATTAAAGAGGACAATAAAATTATTTTAACATAAAGTAAAATATTATCAAACTTCCCTTCATGTTCTCCATAGAGAAAGGAAAATATTTTAGCAGGCATAATTAAACTTAAAGGCCAATACCTTAAGCGAGTATTTGCACTATAAATATTTTTATTTTTTTATTTTAGATTTAATAAGTTTTTTAGTCCTTTTAATATTAATAATCTATTACTATTAAATATATACTATATATATATAAATATATAATTTGATTCTAATTTTAAATTGAATTAAAAGAAACATATAAATGATATGAGAATCATCCTGAAAAGAGTATCTCGGTTCTGTACAAATATGATACAAATATATATTATATGATATATAGGTGTGAGCATATTTCGTAATTAGAACAAAAAAATACAGATATGGTCGAATGGTAAAATTTCTCTTTGCTAAGGAGAAGATGCGGGTTCGATTCCCGTTGTCCTCCCATAGTAAAGAAATGCATTTACTATGATAAAGTATTCGGTATAGTTGACCATAATAGTGTAGTCCCCCCTCCCCTCCAACAAAAAAAAAAAAAAAAAAGAACCCTTATTCGGGGATTTTTACTCTTGCCCTCATCCTTTGTTTTTTTTTCAAGTTTTCTATTTTCGATCCAAAGAAAGTAAGGGAAAAAAATGGAAGTTGCTAACTCAAAATCCAATTATGTAAATTATGTTGATGTAATGATTTCGTTGTAATCAATATAGTGATAGTAAATAACAAGTAATACATTGATTTCTAACTCTATTTTAGAACTATATTTCTAATCGTAGTACAGTATTTAATTTAAGGATCCTATATGATACTTTTGCACTAGACCAACATTTACATTTATGTTTTCCGTATATTCTTAATTTAACCACACTCTTCAATACGTCCAAACTTTGATTGTTCTTCTTCAAGCTCTCTCATGAAATACATGATGAACAACTTCCAATCCATGAATATATGGCAGCCCTTGATTGGTCTTAGAAGTCTTGATAAGATTGGATCATTATCCAAATATGACTCAACTTTACACTTCAATTTTACGTAGTTACCTTTAAGATGTGCAGTGGAATAAAGAAACTTGCTGCTCAATTATCCTTTTAGAATAGAAACACGATTTGTTTATATTTACGGTTTTTGATAGCTTAGATAATGTGATTCTCTTGATTTGATCCATCCTTGCCAAAAAATCATCCTAGTCGGTCGGTACCTTGCTCGTAAGTACCATGGCCATATCGTCACGACCTACAAAGATAAAGTGCCCATACATGTATAATCAAATTATATGTATGCTTAAGGATCATCAATCATTGATTTAGTGTTAATGTGTTCAATGATCATTGTCTTGTCCTTGACACGTTCTCTTATGGATAAATACTTAATGTCAATGTGTTTGTTTCGACTTCCGCTCTAATTGTTTTTAGCCAGAAAGATTGCAACTGAATTGTCACAAAATATTTTCAATGGCCTAGATATAGAATCAACGATTCTAAGCCCCGAAAATGGCTTCTTCATGCACACACCATGTGATGTAGCCTCAAAACAAGAGACAAACTCAACCTTTATAGTGGAAGTAGCTATCAAAGTTTGTTTCGCACTTCTCTATGATAAAGCTCCAACAAAAAACATGACAACGTACCCTGATGTTGATTTATGTGAATCAGCGCCAAACGATAAAGATGTGGTCAGAGAATAACTTGATCATGCATAGATTGTCTGTTCGCCAGTACATAAGCATGTATCCTTTCATTACTTGAAGGTATCTTAAGACTTTCTTTGCAACTCTCCAGTGGTCCATACCTAGGTTACTCTGATACCTTCCCAACATTCTAATAGCAAATGCTATGTCAAGTCTGGTACAAACTTGAATATACATTATACTACCAACAATTGAAGCATATGGGATGTTTTTCATTTGCTCCCTTTCGAAGTCATTCGTGGGACATTGGTTCAAACTGAACCTATCCCCTTCCACAATGGGAGCAACACTTGGTGAACAATCTTTCATCCTAAATTTTTTTAGAATTCTTTTGCTATATGTTTATTATGATAGACCCAAAAAATACTACATATGCAATCTCTAAAGATCTTTATGCCAATGACATAAGATCACGTCGCTCATATCTTTCATGTCAAAATGTTTAGAAAGAAATTGTTTCACCTCATGCATCAAACCTCTATCATTGGTTGTAAGTAAAATATCATCCACATACAGAATTAAGAAACAAATTTTGCTCTCACTATACCGGTATATATGCACCGGTCCATGACATTCTCTTCAAATCCAAAGGATGGGAAGCTTGTTTCAATCCATAGATGGATTTCTTAAGCTTGCATACCAAATGCTCACCTTGACTAGAGGAGAATCCTTTAAGTTGTTTCATGTATACCTCTTCCTCTAGTTACCCAAGGCTGTATCACATTCATACATTTACCTTTCAAGTCCAAAATGTGCAACTAATGCCAAATTAATACAAAGGGAATCTTGCTTAAATCTGAAAAAGTCTCATATGTCGATCCTTCCTTTGAGTGAATCCCTTGTCTACGAGTCTTGCTTTATATCTCTCGATGTTGCCCAATGAGTCTTTCTTTGTTTTATAGACCCATTTACACTCAATGGTCTTTGCATTGAACCATAAATCATCTCATCCTTAGATGCCATAATTACGTCATCCTTGATGCATTGAACCATACGTCGATTTCTTTGTAGTTCCTTGGCACATGGAAGCGTTATCGGGTCATTTTCAACTCCAAGATCATTGTTCTATTCTTTCAGATACACAATATAGTCATATGGAATTGCTGATCTTCTTACCCTTGTAGATCTTCTTAATGTTGGCTCAACATTTGCATGTGGGTCATGTTCTCTAGCTAGTTGTTCAACCATGCCTGGTACTTCATGAACTACTTGATTGGTTGTTTATGGATCCTCATTGATTGATCGTGCAACACCCATTTGAACCTGATGGATGTTTTGAATGATAACCAATCGTTCACTTTATGTGGAAGGTTGTTCCCTTTCAGAAGAGAGATCACTCCTATTAACTAAGTCATTCTCAAAGACGCATTCCTTGATTCCCTGAACCTAAGAATATGATATGTAAAGTAGAGACACCTTAACCCTTAGACTTCTTGACATATCCAGCAAGAAATACCCACTAATAGTCCTTGGAGTCCCGAGTTTCTTTTCTTGGCGGATTATAAAGTCTTACTTAAGATGGGCATCCCCAAACACACATATGTCTCAAGCTCGGTTTCAACTTTTAAATAGCCTGGAAATGGTGTCTTTGCGAAATGACCTTAGTTGGGGCAGAGTTCTCTCATTACTTAATCTTTTTAAGAGCTTCAATCCACAAAAATTTAGGTAGCTTAAAGCTACCTAACATGCTATGCACCATGTCTAATTAGGTCACGTTCCTCCTTTCTGCTACACCATTATGGTCTGGAGAACCAAGCATAGTGTATTGGCAACAATCTCATGTTCTTGAAGGAACTTAACAAATGGACCAGGTGCTTGTCCATCATCAATTTATCTTTCATAATATTCCTCCACCTCTATCTATTCGAACCCAATCTTTATTTACTTCTTTGCATTGTTTCTCTACTTTCACCTTAAAAACCTTAAAGACGTTTAAGGCTTCATCTTTATTATGAAGCATAAAAAGATACATATATCGATAACAATCATCTATAAAAGATTTGAAGTATTTTGGACCATGAGCCTCCATGTTAGGACAACCTATATTTAGATATGAATTTCCTAACACGTTAGTACTCCTCTTAGCACCTTTCTTGAATTTGTTAGTCTGCTTTCCCTTTATGAAGACTATACAAGTGTCAATCGATAAAATCCAAAGTATTGTGCTGTCATTTACCTAACCTCTTAATTCTATCCATGGAGATATGTCCAAGTCTTTGATGCCACAAAATAAAGGAATCTTCATTCATAATGCATTGATTATTTCCAATATGAGTATGCAAAACCGCATTGTATTGTAGATTAATAGAGAAAATATCATTAGACAATTAAGTTCAGATTTATAAAACAAACTAAAGGTACAATCTGAAAACTTAAAGGAATACCCTAAGGGTACAAGTCTTGAAACTAAAATCAAATTTCTAGAGAAAATTGGTATATAAAAGGTCCTCTCGAAATCCAAAACATGGCCATTATCCAGGACTAAACTACATGTCCCAATGGATTCCACATGTGAGCCAACCTTGTTTCTAGATAAGACATTCTGCTCACTTCCCACTGGCTTCCTCAAGTCCCATATACCCTACAAGGTATTCGAAATATGGATTGTAGACCCAGAACCAACCATATTAGATTCATAACAAACACACGAGATTGAATTAACTTTATTTTCAAGCCATTTCTTAAATTTAGCGCAATCCTTCTTCACATGTCCCATCTTTTATAGAAGAAACACTTTGATTCTTTCTTGATGCCGCCTTGGAGTGGTACCTTGATTTTCCCCTTCTTATTAACTTGACCTTTGTTGATTCCTTCCTCGATTCCTAGTATTTCGCCTCAATGACCAACATCTTTTTCCCACTTGTTCCACCATGACCTTCCTTCGCTTGAACACACATGATCAATAGTTCATTAATCTCTGATTTATCCTTATGTGTGTTGTATGAGATTTTGAAGGGTCCATATTGCTGTGGTTTGGTGTTCAAAATGTAGTTTACGAGGAAGGTTTCAAACATATCAACCTCAAGTGTCTTCAGTTAAGTTGTTATGTCTCTCATCTCCATGATGTGCTCATGCACACCTTTCACATTAGTGAGCTTTAGTGATGAAAACTTCATGATTAAGGTGTTGGCAAGTTCTTTATCTGAAGTGGTGAATTGCTCGTTAATAACCTTAAGCAATGCCTAGCGTTAAACCATGAATGCCAGTAGAGATGCCGTCTTTATGAACATAGCAGTGAGGCGATTTGGGCAGCTCTCAACGTTTGTGGGTACCTTTTCTTATTGAAATTTTGGTTTGATAACTTTAAGTTCATCTTTCCTTGTAAGCACAATCCTTTGTCCATCCATCCCAAATAAAGAAGGATTCACTCCTTCCATGTTTTATAATTGCTACCACTCAATTCAAGAATATTACACTTAACATCAGAGTGTTTGTAGGTTGCATAGCTGCACAGAATAAATATACATGCTTATAAGTGCTTAAATTTGAGGCTAGACTAATGGATCATAATTTACCGATGTAAATTATGTATAATAATCCAGTGACATAAGACTTGCTTGTGGGCAAAGTCTCAATTCAATTGAATTTATTTAAATATATGACAAAACTATCAAATTATGTTCAATTTCTCAATATCTGTGGGTAAATTAAGAAATATAATATGCTATTATACCTTAAATCAATCATATAAATATAACACAAAAAATCATGTGGAATAAGAATTTATCATATAAGGTATAATTTTAAAGCAATAAATGTCCTTAATATATATGTGATCAAAACAAATTAATGTATGATTTTCACTAATCCAAAGATGTTGTGGCTAACCTCTAATTGATTAAAATCATACAAATCACAAGACATTTAAATAATTTTGAATGATATTCATAAACAATAAAAATATAGAATAATATCCTAATTATGCACTTCAACAATATGAGCTCAAATAAAACATCAATTAAATCCTTAAGAGCCCTTTTTCAAAATTGAATTAAGTGCATCAATTGAAAATGATATATGCTCAGATAAATTGAACCCGTATCCAAAATCATTAAAATTTGGGATATTAATTTTAAAATCATTTATGATAATATAATAAAATTTATACAAAATAATAATTTCAATTGCATGAAATTAATAATCATGAAAAACATAATTGAGCATGAGTGTGGGTTCGTATTAGCTTTGCCTTCAAATAAGATGATAGCAAATGGAGAAAGAAGCTTTCAAAGAATTCTTGAATTGGATATATATTTTGCTTATTTATTTATTTATTTGTTTGTTGGGGCTTGTTGAAAGGTATATGTGGTATTTTTATTTAGTTACTCAATGAAAAAAAAAAAAGGATGGGGGAGGTCGGACATGAGAAGAGAATTGAGATGTTCCGGAAGTGAAACAATTGAAACAAGGTGGTCAAAAGTCATAAGAGAAATGAGTAAATGTGGGCTAAGATCCATGTTTCTAGTCGAGTCGTCAGTTGCTCTTGCCTCCTTCCATAATCTTCTTTGTTTTTGTTTTTTGTTTTAATTATATATAAAATGAAATGAGTACTTTGCCGCTGAAGGCTTTTCATTTGCCAACAGTTGTAGACCATCTGGCGATTCTCCCCTTCTTCACTCCGCTGTCTGTCCTTTCTACTGCTCTTACTCTGGCTACCTTGTAACTATCTTCTCTCATTCTCTCATTCATTCTCCCCCCATTCATTCTCCTCCATGACACTTACACTTGACCCCTTTCTTTTCTAGGATGAACTACAATGGGCTGCTGCATGGCTTTACCGCGCCACCAAAAATTCCTCCTACCTCCAACACGCTATATCCACAGCTGGTAGAAGGCAAGTTGTGACACATTCAGTTAGGATAATAGCTTCAGGAACTAGGATACTATTATCTGAGTTATAATATCTATCTATCTTCTTCTTTCTTTCTTTTACTAATTGAAATTAACTCACACTTTTCCATTCAATTTCTCAACTTCTGATGGCAGACAGGTATAGTAATTAAACTGCATATATTTATAGCAAAGTGTATAGGAGCAGATGGGAGTGATAAATCTACTGCAAGATTTAATGAGGAAGCAAAGAGGTATATATGCAGTGTGTTACCCAACTTGCAATCTACAACTGTGCAATACACAGCAGGTGGACTTATGTTCAAGATAGATGACGCAATTTACAGTATGTGACAGCCTCCAGTTTTCTTTTCACTGTCACCTTGAAATTACCTGAAGACTTCTAAACAAACCTTTAGCTGTGGTAGTACAGTAATTACACCATCCCTGTTAAGGCGACATGCAAAGAGGCAGGTATGTTTTTGTTTATACTAGCTAGCTACTTGCAGAAGAATGAGAACAGAAAAGAAAATTGTATGAAAATATGATATATAAACAATGAGCTTGTGCATATATATATATATAATACAATTGAAAATATTTCTCGACCCCGTCTTTGCTACTTGATCATAAACATAGAAAAATTATGCATTCACACGTGCATATGTGTCTATCGTGTCCAATTGCACGGTCTCGATCATGCCACAAATCTAGGAAGGAAAAGTTATCAATAATATATAAATTAGTTAGCAATTTAAGAATAGCTCTTTGACGCTTGGCATGACAAATGAAAGTTTTCGTCGTGGTTTTGAATAGCTTGAGCAAACTACATTCTATTATTAGAGGAGGTTCATGTGTGGTTTCACTTCAGCAAAGGGTTATTTGTTTGTGAATAGCTTCTTAAAATGTTTTTCTTTCTTTCAGATGTTACAGGCTCTCATTTCCCTTATCTTTCAAATTAACAATGTTATATTGATGGCATGGAGAATGAAATTTAGTTTTTGTCATTCGGATGGTAGAGACTCGTGTTTCCAATTGTGTATCGCACTCCTTGTGCATACCTACAGGATAAATTACATACTTGGTGACAACCCAAAGGAATGTCGTACATGGTTGGGTATGGGAGAAATATCCTCGGAGGATTCACCATAGAAGGCTCTTCCTTGCCACGATCTTGACCAATCCGAGCCCTTTAGTTGCGGTGATGCTTTCGATCCTACTACTATACTTAGACAAAATCCTAACATCTTAATTGGAGCAGTTGTTGGAGGCTTGTTTAACCATGAAGACGAGTTCTATGATGACCGAGATAACTATGCCCAATCAGAGCCCGATAACACATACATCAATCGCCTCAGTTAGGCTTAGCATCCTTGGCCTCGACCTCTGGATCCTAGACATGTGCAATTTCCTATAGTGATCTCGTTTTCACTTCTTTGAGGAGACAAGCATGCTTCTTGTTACTAAAGTCATGAGATCATGCTGAATACAGTTTTTAGTTAAAATAAATTTGATATATAATTCATGAACTCGGGAGTCCATGGCATAGCGGACATTTTATATCAAGTACAAAAAGACGAACATTAATATTATGCGTAAGACAGATCATAGCTTGTTCAAGTTACTAGTTGCAGTTGCTTTAAAGCATCATTTCCATATTGATGGGAGGCCATGTTTGCTAACCATCCAATTGTTTATACTATTTTAATTTCAAGCTAAATGTCCTTCAATGGGAACTACATTTCGAAAAATGAACCACAAAAAAACCTGGTGAGACTCCTAATTTTCCTTTTTTGGGGTGGGAGTAGTTGAGTGCAACACGCCAAAAGGGTGCAGCTTGAATGGAGAAGCAAAAAGGTGAGAGTGACTTCAAGCCTTTTCTTGAGTTAGTTAGGCTACTGCCAATTTCTTTGCTCATCACCTCTTTCATAAAATGTAATACTCAATTACCACAGTTTTTCACCCCAGAAATTTTATCTAATTAGGCGTTTCATGCAAATTTCATGCCTTATGTGTAGTTTTATCTAATTAGGTGTTTCATGCAAATTTCAACATTTTAAATTTAATCAAATTAAATTAAAATCATATGTTCCATAATTAATTAATAATTAAGTCACCCTTTGAACATCTCAAAATTTTGAAGCATGCTAATTACCATTCCGGTGATACCAGAATGCGTCATTGTTAAGACCAAACGATATATACAAATTTATGACACTGCAACCAAAGGACTATTACCTAGTCCCGTACTTGGCGTAATAGCTGGTTAAGACCCAACTATACGATGTAGTGGTATATGCCCGATCTTACGATGCGCCCTGAAAGAACTTTTCAATCCATGGTAATAGTGTCAAAAACTTGTCAAGACCATTTCTCATGTGTATGAAAAGATGGAATTTTTCTTTCTTTAGAAAATGACTCATTTAAAATTTGTGTTTGTGGTCCTGGAATCCTTTGCAAATTACATAGTCGTACAAGTAAATAAGTGAATATTTAAAGTTAAGTATATTGGTCTATGAGAAAGGATGATAAATCAAAGACTAACTACCCTAATTATTCAAAATCATTACTATTGAACTCCCTTTGATATGATGATAAAGACTAAAATGTAGTCTTATTGAAATCTTAAATGTACAAAGTAAGTTTACCCAATAAAATTGGGTTGAGGATTCAGCAAAGTGAGGGCAAAGCTGGACATGGATCGATTAATAATAATCAATTTCTGCGTCATTCGATTCATAGCTCAACCATCAATTGGAAAACCGAGGTTTGTCAAAAGGCGCTAAGTAGCATAGTTTTAGTTTCTCCTTAACCATTCTTTTCCTTTGGTTAAGAGTTCATATTCATTTATGAGACATGATTAATTAGTTACTTGTAATATATAACCCTCTTTCTCTAAGATTTAAAGTATTTTTTCTTTTGATTACTTAGGACTCAGATCTTAGGACTAAAGAATTCTTGCCCCCATAGACAAGATATTGCAAGCCTTCTCCAATTTGATTGACACCTCATCTTACACTTCTTATGTAAATTTCTATCTCCTTGATTAGATCTCAGCTAACATAGGATCAAAATCAATTCATCAGAAAGATGAGAGACCTCTAAGTGATTAAACAAATACTTCATTCAACCTATCTCAACTTATAAGTAAGTTGGTGATCTATCTGAGTAATCGTTCAAAGTTCATTAGTTCCAAAGTAGTCTACCATACCCACAAGGCGCTCTACCTCTCGAGTTCTCATCTCTGTGTCCTTAGAGACTCTTGGAAATCAGTGAGATACGATTACCTTGCATTGGGTACACGGTACTAGCACTAAGAACAAATGAATTTATAAGCTAATACCAATCAAATAAATTCAAGAATTCTATTTAAATCTTTCTTCTACTTTTTGCAACAAAATGACAATCATCAATGACCATTTCTAGTGAGCTCGACTTTTTCAGCTAGTTTACTCATATCGGTGACTAAATGATCGGAAAATTCATTGAAATCATAAAAACGGCTTGGGATAAATGAACTCCCGAAACCTTCCGACATCCATTTAAATCAGCGATAAATGAAAAGAAGAATTTATAAAGAAATACCAACTGTTTGCATGATTACAGCCACCCAAATCAAAAAATTAAAGGAAAACTAACAAATAAAAAAACTATACCCCAGGCTAAATCTTACTAAAATGGAAAATAAAATAAAAAAATGTACAAGAATCTTCTACGCCCGCCAAATCACAGGTAGTCTCAAAACTAACATTGCCCTAGGCAGCGTGTATTTATGGCTTTCTAATGTTGACCTCACTTTATTAATTGCATTGTGGACTCGAATTCGGCAATTTGGTCTCTTTGTTCCAGGACATAAAAGGTGCGTCGCGGCCAGGCTTTCGGTCTTTAATCATTTGCCTGCAATCATTATCTTCTTGTATTATATCGGGACCTGTTCTCTTGGCTTGCTCTTGAATTTTGTGTCGTGACATACAAAACTTATGTTGCAACACAGACTGGTGCATTTTCCACCTTTTTGCTTCTTTTCTGCTTGTTTTCTTTCTTTTTCCAATTAACACTTGCAAAACAAAAAAGTTGGTGAATATTCCATAATTGGGCATACAAATAGATCTAAAATTGCTAAAAACATGCCAAAAAATGGATTAAAAATAGATGAGTTTTAGACTCATCAATTCCCCCAAACTTAAGGTTTTGCTTGTCCTCAAGCAAAGAAAATAAATTTTGTTTATCCTCAAACAATTCAACTTTTTATTTTTAAGGACATTTTTTTGTTTAAAGCTCAATTGGGCAGGAAACATAAGTCAGTTGTAGACTTACTTCTAAACATGTTTCCAATCTAGAATCAGGAAGATTTTCAATTAAGTTCACTGAACCAACCAATAATTCATAATGTGTAACAATGTAATCATTCAATCCTAATTTTTTTTTGTGTCTTTGGTATTTGCACTCTTTTCTTTGTTAGAATCGGTTAATCTTAGGATAATACTCAAATTGGCATACTCTCTTTTATTTTACAGTCTCACGCATGCTTGTTTATCATATTAATCTCCTCTAATGTAGGCATAACACCACCTTCATAATCAAATAGGTCTTTTGGGCTTGTAATGTGTGGCTTGGGTAATGAGGTAGGTAATTAGGAGCATTTAGGCTCATTTAACCCAAACTTCATTGACAATTACACTCTTGCCTTCTTGATCATATGATTTCTCTTGATTGTGGATTTCCAACCCTCCCATTAGGTTTTTGCATCTTTCTGCATATTTTTCATTGTGGTGCCTTTTTCTCTTTTCCTTTCCCACACAGAGGATAACTATCCTCCTTATTCTAGAAGCTTTTCCTTTTTCATTTCTCCAAGTTTGGTGGAATGGGGCGATGTTTTGTCTTTTCGCTTTCTACCACCCTTAACGAACTTTGGGTCAATAACCCCCATACCAGTTACCATTAGGGTATTAGGTGTTGAACACCTCTAAGGACTTAATTGTTCCAGGGAGGAAGGCTATAAGACTAAACTCATTCCTCTTTGATCTTTTTCTTTTCATAGCTTCTTTCACAATCCTCTTCATCTTTTCTTATTTCTTGGAATTTTTTTTCTCAACCCTAATCATTCTTTTCCTCAACTTGAAATAATAGTCCCTCAAACTGGTCCTCTTCTATCCTTGATGAACTTTGTCTGATGATCTGGGCAAATAAGGGTTCTTTCTTGTAGATTATGTGTAAGGGAGGAATTTGGCTTCTTATTTCTGGTTGGTGATGAGATTGGCTATAGGCTCAAATTAGGAACTAGTGTATATGCATATGCATATAAAAGGGTAGGCTTCAAAAGGCTCAAACTTCCAAGGATGGCCTAAATCATTTCCTGTTAGTGGTATTGCCTATGATTTCGCCTTGACTAATAATCCAACAAGTTTCCTGGGTATCAAAGAGCTTCTTGTGATGGATCTGAAGATGTTCCAATCTTGGCACAATTTCTTTTCGAGTTATTGTTGACCATGTGTAAAGTTGCTCGAGGACCTTGTAACGAACTATTTACACAAACAAAATTATGGGTCTTATATGTTCCATTAATTTATTAAAGTCTTCCTTAATCTTGAATTTCAACACATTTATTCATAATCTTACTACTTTCTATTTCCATTCATTTCATGCTACTTGATGCATCTATCGAGATTTTTATTTGGTTTTGAGATTTTTTTGTGCTGCTACAAGTCAAAATGTTCATTTAAATCATGCATTCAGCTCAAACAATCCAACACAATCACAATGTCATTCTTTCTCGGTTCGATCAACGAGCATATTGCGACAATTTGCTTTGTTTGATCTAGGTAGCTGGTTTCTCAATTATTTCAACTAAGCTATTTATCACAAGTCAAAGATGTAACACCCCGAAATACACCCTAGGTGAAATTTTTATAAGTGCATTTTGAAATTTTTCGCAATTATTATTTTGCTAAGTGAAAAAATTTCGAAACCCATAATTTGTACAAGATACAAGGGTAAAAGTTGAATTTGTCAAAGCAGGGGTATAAAGTCATAGATAAGAAGATGAGATGCTATTATAAGTAAGCTTAAATTTAATGGTGCAAACCAGATGGAGTTTAAGGACCAGATTGTAATAAAAGGAAATTTTGACCAAATTGGGATAAGACCAATTAGGGTCTCTCATTTGGGGATTTTGGAGGGCATTTCATGAAGAGAGAAAGGAAGAGAAGAAGAAGAAGAGGAAAAGTATGGATTGATATGGTTTTGTTTGTATGGATTACTATGGATTAGTATGGATTTTTGGACTTTTGTATGGATATTAGTTTGTTCCATTTCTAAGGTTTAGTTAGGAATTCATCCTAACCCTAGATTTGTTGAAAGTTGGGTTGGTAAAACCCTAGTTTGTATAAGATGAGTATGGAATCCTCCTTTGAGTATGGATTCTTGGTTTATGATGTATGGATACATGTTTAGGTGTTAGGAAGTTAACCTATTCAACGCAGTATTTGAGTTTGGGTTTGGAAAACCTAATTAATCTCTATGTTTGGTTTGGTTGGGTTACAACACACTTGAGAGATGTTTTTAAAGGTATCACAGTGTCTTTTTTTTGGTTGGTTGGAAAAAGGAATGTCGGCAAATGCAGACATTTCAGTCCTGTGTGTTAAGGATCACGTGGCGGCGATAAGTCACGCCAGGCATGGCATGTCACGCCGGCACGGCCGGAGGCTTGGTGACCTCGATCTGTTTGAGGCATAGCAAAGCCCCACGCGGTGGCTTGCATCGCGGCGAGGCTACTGCCGCGGCGAAACTCGTCGCAGCGTAGCACTATTCACAGACATGTGTTTTGTCATGTTTTGCTATTCCGTTATTCCGAGGACTTGTCTATTGGACTAATGAGGACCCTATAAGTGTATGAAAGGGTTCATTCATGTTTGTAAGGTAAAGGAAAAATTAGACCGTACCTCATCGCCTCGGTGAAGCGAATGTTAGCAAACTTAATGCCCCTATGATAAGATAGTAAGTTCCTAAACACATATAATTGTAGGACTACCTAAGACCGAATATTGAATGACACGACACCTCTATTCATTAGGCGGCATGTATAGTACTGAGTACTCCTACGATTAGTCTTGTTGCACTCTCTGACCGTGCTTGGCATTTAGTACCGGTGCTCTCTAATTAGTAAGCGACACTCTGTCGGTGCCCGGCACTCTGCACCTCGATACTATACCGTACCTTCGGGTGCCATTGTGTTGTGTCCTACTCATTTCTTATTACTAGTCTGGGTAGTCAAACAGTTATATGATAAGAGTCTAAATAACGAATAAGAGTAAAGTAAAGTACATCATTATGCTCTGAATGTACCCGTAGGTACCTCAGGTACAAGTATAAACTCTGTGGTACCTCACAGTACCTCCGTACAAGTATAAACTCTGTAGTACCCTCACAGTACCTCCGTACAAGTATAAGCTCCTATGATCTACTGGAGATACAGCGGAACAAGTATAAGTCTTCTATAAGTATAAGTATGTGCATAAGTTTGTTATATGAATTCATGAAAATTCGATATATGCTATTGTATATCACATTCGCGTATATGTCCTTTGTAAGTGAGTATTAAATGCATGTACATGTATAAGTCATAATAAGTTTCCCACTAAGTATAAACAGCCGCGGGTTTAATCCATGTAGGTACAGAGAGGACATCAAGTGATCTTCCATATTTCTTGGGCGACACACTTGTAGAGGTCAGTCGCTGTAGGTTCTTTACGATTATGTAAATGTAAATGCGAGTTTTTGTATATATATATGTAAATGGGACTCGAATTTGTATGTATTGTGCTGTAAACTCCCTACGATTGGTAGTTTTATTTGTATCTTTGTATATGATATTTTGATTCATTTATAAGACTTGGGCCACTAATAATGTCTGAAAAAAAGCAAGTAAAGAGTCCAGTGTAAGTTCCGCCCCCTTCATCCACCTAGGCGGGGGTTGGGGGTGTGACAAAAGATTTCTAAATATTAAACATGAAGGAAAGAGAGCAAACAAGAAAAATCAAACAAAAATGTACACAAATCTGGTAAGAATTTTCTATTTTATTGGATGTTTCAAGTATGGATATTAGGTACAGAGAGGGAGAAGAGATGGAAGAGCGGAATGATTTTCATTTTTATTCATTACAACCTTTTCATGGCGACTTCCATCCTTAAGTATTCATCTACTTCCTGCAGGGTTAGTTCTTTCTTCTTCTTTACACAAGGGGCTTTATTTTTAACTGACTCTTTACAGGGTTTAGAAGGTCCCTCTCTAGCTAGATTTGGGTTTAAGAAAGGTAGTTGATGAGTCAAAAACTCATTGAATTTTTAGTGTTTTTACGATTGTTAGCACAGTAGCAATTCAGCTTTGTTTTATCTTGAAATATGTGCTATTTACCAAATTTATATTTTACGAAATTTAAAGCATAAATGAAAATTCCGACAAAAATCAGTGAAAGCGGATCAAAGAGCCAGTGGTCGGCGGAGAATCGAGGTGTATTTGGGAGATCATACTCTGGATGAAAGGCTGTCGCGACAGAAAGAAGTTGCTTAGACAAAGAAGGGCTTCAAGTAAGGATTTCGTAATCGAGCACTATTACGAATCGCGGCTTAGAAGGAGAGCAGTGCAGTTACAACAGATTTTTAAGGTCGCGACAAGTGATTGAGTAACACATCAATTTGGAAGTCACAACAGAGAGATAATGTCGCGACCAGAAAGTAAGGCTGAATGGACTTGCAATGTCTCTGCTAGGCAATTTCAAGTTGCGACAAAGATATAAGTTATAGACACCAATCTAGGTCGCGACCTGGAATTCATGTTACGACAATAAGAATGAGTCGTACAGTTAAAATGTTGTGACTAAGAAGTGAGGTTGCGACAGGATGGGCAGAATTGATGTCGCGACATACTTTTCAGGTCACAACATAAATCTCAATAAGGAAAGAAACGATTAGGTCGCGACCTAAATCCCATGTTGCGACAAGACAATGAAAAGACAAACAATTTTGAGTCGCAACATGAAGGGAATCTTTGTGACTAAGGATGGAGTGGTGGCAGCGAAATGAGGTCGCACCATACTTCTTACGTGTGACATAGAATGCGATGAAAACAATACAACGGTCGCGACACGGGCGAAGTCGTGACATAAATTTGATAAAGAATAAGAAAAACATGAGTCATAGCAGATCAACATAATTGTACTTGGGAACATGCCGTGACATCCGTCAGGTCTGTATGCTCAAAACAAAGCGAGCGTAGCGCCCCAGCCTAAGGTGTCAGGTTGATAACCGATCAGCTTCGAGGAATACTCGTGGATGCCGGGTAACCCGACCTCCACTCCACGAAAATCCAGGCGAGTCTCCTTTATGCGGAGCTCTACCCAAGAACCCTGTCCCAATCATCAACATCGGAAAGGCGTAAACATGAGTAGCATTACTTGGGCCCATACACAATACTCATGATATATATAACTATATATACAATAGTTTCAGAGTTAATAAATTACTCTTATACAACATATATTAAAATTCTAGAATTCAATACATGTAATACATCCCACATAAACACCAAAAGCCCTGACCGGCTTTCTTCAATATCGACCTCTAGGATAGGAAGTCGTCTCCTCGTCTTTCCACATGCTGAAATAATATAATTCCTTGACAGGGGTGAGGCTAATGCCCGATGGTGGAATCACCCAAATGGGTTACTCTCCACCTAAGTGCATAATACCCAATGCTCCTATGTAAACACACACTCAAGTAAATCGTGATCCTCTTGAATGTCTACATGACCAACCCATGGTCAGGAGTCTCATCGACTCCCTCACACACACTAAGCCATGTATAAAAAAATATCACTTTTCAAAACATAGCATTTGTTTTTTGAAATTACCTACTGAACGTGTCGGTAAAAAAATATGGGACTACCCTCTGAGGCGAATGTGTTGGAGAACCTTCCGAAATAGTCATGGTCCTCATCTAGAAATGATGCATTGGAGCCAGTCTCCCAACCCGTTCTCTGGGAAATTCATCTGTTAAATCCTTTCACAACCGTATTCGTTCTTCAGAAAATCCATGTCATGCACTCACACCTAATTCCTAGGTTACACCGTGCATATGAAATGCATTATGCCATTTCAACACAATTTATATAACACATGCAAATATATCATCATGCATATATTTACATAATTTAAATCACCTGAAGCATGTTATAGCAGATTCTCGATCCATTACGCTGAAATTAGCTCACATGGGCTAATTGCCAAAACTAGTAATTAATTTGAATTACTCCGGCAACCCATTATTTCACAAAAATATTCGTGAACACTATTCACATGAACGGTGAAACCATCGGGTTCACCCATTCACGGCCAATCCTGTCTCGGTTGCTGTGAACGAATTTCATAGCCTTTTTCTGGCCTCATACACATCAAAACATGATTTATTGCATAAATCAACACCTAACATTAACGGCCCTAGCTTTGCCACGGTATGCGGTAGACTCCAAAATTCTAACATTTCGAGTTCCCGAAGATTTGGGACCGATCAAACAACCCTCGCGGCTCAAATCCAGCAAAACATTAATAAGCACTTAAATCAGGATAAAACAAGTAGGATAAAGCCCTACCTCGGAGTTTGTCGAAACTCCTTAAAACTAGAAACCTGCGTAGACCTCGCCGCGATAGAAACAGCCTTTCTTCTTGTCAGAAGAATTAGATGGTAGGATCGCGAAAACTTAGAGAGAAGTCTCTCTCTAAAACCAAAATCTCTAACCTACTATAAGTTCTTTTTCCTTTCACGTTTTTCTTTTTGGTCTTTTGTTGTAGGAGATGAACACTATTCACTATTCGTCTTATTATCAGTCCGTCAATTTCAATATGCAATCATGTCCTCATCTGGTTACTAGACATTTAGCCTTTATCTCGGCCCCTTCCCGTTCCATTTCTCTCATGCATCATATGTAACAGGTACATGTTATAAGTGACTTTCGTCATCACATGTCATTCTGATGCACGAAACTCGATGCCTCAAAAAAGCGTTCCATTATTGTCTCGAATTCGTGAGTGACGTAGCTAGATTTTGCGAGTTCAAACTGTGAAATTCCTTCGTCATCGAGATCTAGAAAAATTCGGATTTGACCCAAGTGCGATTTTGCCATTTTTCGAAGTGGGAATTTTCGGGTCTTCTGAAACGGTCGACTCATGGCGAATAGAAAAATTGAAGGGAATTGTTGAGACTGAGAAATGAGGTTGCGACTGGATAGAAAGAAAACATGGTTGCGACATACTTTTGATGTTGCGACAAGAACTACTGTTATTAAAGAAAATACTTGGTCGCGACCTAAATTCCATGTCGTGACAAGAAAACAAGCAGACCAACAGTTTTGAGTCAAGACCTTCTTAAAGGCTCAAGATAAATGAATGATGTCATGGCGGAAAAGTCGACATCAAATAGAAGAATAGCAACAAATGCGGTAAAAGGAGAGTGAGGTTGCGACAATCGACTTGAAATTAGCGACACCAATTCTGGAAAAAAAGAAATGAGGTCGCGACACTGAATTCTCCCTTCTTGACCTTCTTATAGCCACGACAAAGAATTCATTTCACGACCACTAATCAACTTGAAACTAAAGGAACAAGTTGCGATAGAAAACATCGGGTATGACTCGTGGTGCGAACAAAGAAGAAAGGTTGCAACCGGTTTCTGCGATCATAATTTGGACAAACTAGACCAGAATTTTACGTCGCGACAAGCCTTTGAAGTCACGACCTAAAACAGTGAGCTAGGCCATTGATTTTAGGGAAATTCATCAGGAGCCTTGGAATCAGGCCTAATTTCTGAAAGTTATAAAAAGGCGTACACAGTTTTAGTAAAGTTAGCTTTTCTTTTTGGGAACCCAGAACGGGGGAAGAAGAAAACTCACCGTATATTTTTAGAATAGATTTTCTTTTCTTTTCTTTATTTTTTTTGGATCTGAACTAGCGATGCATTTGGAATGTTAGGCTGATAATATTTCAATTTCTTTACAATTCTTTGCTGAGTTCAAATGAAATCTACACTATTTAGATTCGTCTCTTCTCGGTTTATTGCAAGCTTTGCATTGGGTGCAATATATCGATCTGCTCCCATTGTCGATTGTAATGCGGTTTAGAAGCTACTTCCACTAGTTTGAATTTATTGATTAGTTACAGTCTTTTCTGCATAAATTGGAAGGAAGTACTTGGAATTTGGAGAGAATTTATTTGATTGATGTGTTTTTCATATAATTGTTCCCAATAGTAGTTTCGAATACCCGTCCAAGGACTGTATCCTGCTCTGATTTCCAGGAGGCCCTTTGAGTGACACAGAGATGGCGATTCCTGAGAGTTAGGAACACTCTAATTGTGGGTATGTTGGACCATTATTGAAGAACTATTGAGCTCTGAATTCCTTTCCCGGATAAATACCATTTCACTCGCAATTATTGGCGTTGGAGGGATTATTTATCAATTGCAATCATCGAGAGATTTCACCTTAATTTGTTGGAAAACTCTTAACCCTGTGTTAGCTTGATCTAATCAAGGGAAGGGATATATTCATTAGATTTTAAGGCTGAGTCATCAATCAGGTTGTGGAAATCTTGCAATACCACTGATTTGGGAAGTAAGAAATCTGCAGTCTCAAGAAATGGGTATGAAGTATTGAGAAAGAAAATACCCAAATCTTGTAAAGAATATGTTGAATACAAGTAGCTGATTAAACCCTTGTCTTCGAGAAAGCAGAGATATTTAATTGATGAATAAAGGAGAAATCAACACAATATCAAGCATCTTTGACAAATCGAGATCGAATTTAGGATAGAGTTTTAAATGAGATATAATGAAATTAGCATTTCTGATTACTTCCTTATTAGTGTTCATTTTTATAGAGAACTGATTCAGTCTAACTAATCATAGTGTATATAAGTTTATTAGCTTACTTTTATTGTCCTAAGTTGTTTATGTTATCTTTAAGACAATTATCCTTAAATCTTTAGTTGTTAAACTTTATCATTGAGGTTCAGATAGTATGGAACTTGAGTAGTTGGGGTAATTGATTTTTTTTTTGAGAATCAAGTCAATCTGTGGGAATAGTATGCGGACTTACATCCAATTTTACTACTTATGACATGTGCACTTGCAGTGTCATAGACTAAACCTATTCATAATTCTAGAACATTAAACTAGTTTTATTCATTTTAAAGAAACTCCAGTCCAATTTGACATGGCCACAAGAAAGTTGTAAGACTCTTGTAGAGGTGTTAAATTGAGAGTTTAATCTATATAACAAAGGCAAAAGCAATTATCTTGGATTGTTTCTCTGGAGGACTATCGTGTATGGCACCGCAATCCCGAGATCGATTTGTGTGATGACACTTTCTTTTTGTTCGAGGCTTGTCTTCATAGCCAGTCCAAGAATTTTGCATTGCTCTCTTGTCAGTTCTCTACGCGCACGATTTGGTGCCCAAATGGTGTTGTTTTGGGCCTGTTCATTACGGGTTTGGGCACTTTTTGTGTCTTAATCAACTAATAACTTGATTGATACTTAGGTCCCGGTATACTGCGATCATATTTTGTGGATATTTTGTAGTTTTGCAAGCCAATTACACCATTATCTTAGTCAGTTCAAATCTGAAGAACCCGAGTCGAACTTCAGTGCATGTACAAATCGGGAAAGCGATTGGAGCTTCATCTGAAGGAGAGTGAGCATTGAGATTTGCGAGTGTTGCAATTTGCTTAACTGCGAGATTTCCTGGATTCTGCGAGGAAATTTCGCGACACACTTTGTTCTTTGTGTGACCACTTTTTGATTGCTTTTTATGGTTTTGTACCAAAATTGCCCTCAATGTAATTTGTTGTTTCATACTTTTTTGTAATTTCCTTGACTCGACGATGTATAAGACTCGGTCAAGCTCACGTAAAGAAATCCCGATCCATCAATCAATAAAATTGGCGCCAAAGTTGAACGGTGTGACTTTCTCTCATTTTTCTCTCTATTTCTCGCATTTTCTCACCTACCAAACACCCCTTGAGGATAACAACTCAAGGGATGCTTGGCTAAACCCCCCTCATCTTTGAATAGGAGGGCCACTGGGTTAAAGTTTTGAGGTAAAACACTGTCCTCCTGTTGCCAACGCAGGCATTTATTATCATTTATGTTTCTGCATCTCACGTTAGGTTTGAATCCCTATGATGTTTGAGTGGCTAGTACTTGGCAAGCTTTCAAGGCTCAGTGGATACTTGTGCTAGATCCAGTGCTCACTTCAGGTGCCATTTATTTGCTCCTACGGGTTAGATCGAGGCTAGTTTTCTTGCTTCAAAGCATTAATGGTTGTATCAAATGCGTATCTTAGGAGAGGAGAAAAACTTTTAGGGTTCGATCTTTATGGCTAAACATAGATCCGGTTCGGGAAATGACTATAGGTCATCCTCCCAATGAGGAAGGACCCGAGGACATTCAGGTTGCCTTAGAACCCTAGCTGGTAACGAAACTTCAAAATTCTTTCACTTTATTTCTCTGATTCACGGTTTTCAAGCCATCAACCTCAGCACACAAAAACCCCAAATCCAAAGTGGAAACACCATTTTCAGTCAATTGTGACTCATTTCGTATGAAGAAAACCCATCCCTGAGTTCGACCCTAGACCACTATACTGCAGTAGCTTTGCTACGGTAGTAGGAATCCTAGGATATAAATATTGTTGATTCCAGTACACCTACTATGGCACGAACCAAATGGCGCCATTGCCGGGGATGGTGTCGTGGTGTGAGTGAGAAGCTATTGAACTTGTGATCCACATCACAAGTAGTGGTGAATTCTCATTCCGTTTTTATTTTACCATTATTCCCCGTTACGAGTTCATTTGGGGGAAATTGAATTTTTATCTTTGTGCATACCCAATTTTCTTTGTTTTAAGTTTAACCAGCTATAGCCCTTTTGGTAGCCTTGTTTTGGTTTCTTGCTGTTGTGTTGTGTTCTATGACTTTATGCAACAGCAGGATAGGAAGCAATGCGGGCGAGCTAGAGAGAACCGGTGCTCCACAGAATAGGGGGTGTGAAGTCGGTTACACGTGTCAGATGGAGCCTCCACACGAGGCAACAAGTCGAGTAAGTGCCAAAAACTGATGCCTACAGGTCGATGAGGGACCATATACACCCACGAGGTGAGTGCACCCTCATGCATTGTACCTCTTGCAGAAGATGTAGTCGTCGGGGCCTTATTTGGTGCCTGATTTAACCTTCCATGGTATGGAAAATGAAGTCCACATACGCACATTGAGGTTTGGGGAAGTTTGCACAACTTTAGGAGGTTTAACCGATATGGATTTGTAGCAGCCTTTCATAACCCTTAAGAGACAAAGCAGGGTGGCAATTCTCTAAGGCGGGAACCATCCGAAGTGGGCGAAGCTGCGGGGCATAGTTTTGAAAATGTTCTTGGTGCACACGGGACCAACAGTTTGAAGAGGCAAATTTATATTTTGGCCATGATAATAAGAAGTTCTACCAATGCTGGGAGAGATATATGGAAACCATCAGTGCATGCCCACACCATGGCTTTGATACATGGATGTTGGTCAACCACTTCTATGATGGAATGTCTTCTGCCATGAAGCAATTATTGGAGACCATGTGTGGAGGACTTCTGAGCAGAATCGAGGATGACCATGGACTTCCTCAGCTATGTAGTTGAAACACTCCAAAGCTTGGGATGAGCCAAATCCTAGGGAGGCCCAGAGACGAGGATGAGGCCTGACCAAATGAGGGAGGCATGTACTCGCTCTTGGGGACATGGAGATGGCTTTCAAAGTTGTCCACCTTGGCTAGGAGGTTGGAAGAGCTTGAAATGAGGAATCAACATGAGGTACAAGCAGTGACTAAGGCATCTATGCCTAAACTCCAGCCATCTTGTTGTCAGTCCACTTGAGCACTAAAGGAGAGCCTTGCGAGTGTTCACCCCAGTGAGGACTTTGTGTGTGGCTGAACAAGCTAATCTGAAGGGCCAATACAAGCCACCCGCCACAACCCTTAGCTAATACCTAACCCCAACTAGAGGAACCACCCAGGCTTCTCTTGGGAACCAAACCTCCTCCCTATGTGCCTCTCTTTGCACAATAGCGACATGGATCCCTCGGCCAGGCCACGGCCACCATTTTCATCTCCCGGTTGAGCAAGCTATTATGAACTTGATCAGTGTGGTGGGTAACTTTGTGTGGAACAAGGCGGAGTGAATGCCGGGCTATTCAAAGAATTGACAACAACAGAAAGCACACTCAATAAGAGAAAATGAGCAAAACCTACACTTTCGAATTTCTCAAAAGCATGGCGACATGCAGAAGCTGAAATTTCCCAAAATATATTGACACACGATATTCAATCTCAGACTATCCAACGAGTAGGTGTAGGAAAGGAAATTCCCTCTCGGACAACCAAATCCCAAGGGGTATGAGTGAGCTCCTCCAGGTGATAGAATTCTAGGATGGATGAAGTTAGAGCGATCATCACGGTGAGAAGTGGCAAAGAGCTCAAACGACCCCGGCGCCCAAGTAGTAGAGCAGGCCGTGAAGCTAAAGAGTAGACCGGAGGTGGTGATCAAGAGGCTTGTATTGAAAAATGGCACACCCCTTTCCTCCAAGCACTAAAAGCTAAATAGAGGCCGTGAATAATTAGGCTAAAATGTTAGAAGTCTTGAGGCAAGTAAAGTCGACATCCCCACCTTGACATGATCAAACAAGTCCCACCCTACCTTGAAAATTTTGAGGACTTGTATGCAGTGAAAGAGAGTGCATGTTGACAAGAAGGCCCTTCTGATTGAACAGGCAGTGCTATCATCCAATGCGAGAACTCCGAGTGAAGTATAAGATGCAGGTTGTCCAACCATCTCGGTTAATATTGGAGCACTTTTGTGGAAAAACAGCGCTAGACTGGGTACGAGTGTGAATCTCCTCCTGTCGATGTCTGAAGTAGCTCGGGTTGGGAGAACTAAAACCCACCTCCATCACACTGTCTCTTGCAGATAGATCAATCAAGATACCAAAGGAGAGTGGAAGATGTCCTAATACAAGTGGACCAAATTCTACTATCAGTAGATTTGTTGTATGACTCCTGATTGGCGATGTGAGACGATTATGTACCTATAATGTAGGGAAGCGATTCTTAGCCACTTCCAATGCGATTATCAACTTCCGAAATGGTGTTATGCAACTCACCTTTGGAAACATGACCCTAGAACTCAACATCTTCCACTTGAGTTGTGACACCCCAAAACCCGGGGGTCCCATTGACTATCTAGTCGACTGCGCGAAAACACGTATGTCTCTATATCAGCGGACCAGTACATAATTAAAATGACTGATAGGGCCGTCATCTACTCGTCCATGCGGTTACAAGACCATACATTTCTATAGATCTAAGAGTTATTACATCACTCCTAATACAAAACATATATTAAAACTAGGTCGTTCCTAATATATACCTGAAGCAGAATCGGGCCGCGGTCAGAGCGCTTCGCAATCGAGCCTCCCAGGAGCGTGCACTGCATGCGCATGCGTATGCACGAGGGTCACGATGGGTAGAGCTAACGCCAGTGAGATAAATCCTACAAGGGTTATTCCCTGCCTAGGTGCACATGCAAATGATCATTTCACAGTCAAACTTCCAGCCGTCAGGTGCATCGTATTTATCTATCATGGAAAAATCTACATGCATGTATGAGACGACAATACATGGCTAAGTCTGGGTCAACCTCCGACCCACCACCTAGCACTTAAGTGCCAATGGGAAATCGATCTTGAGTCAATTAGACTCCCATCTCACAGCTTCGTCTATGTGATATTTGTTGATCGTTTCGTGTCTTTTGGGCAACATATGGCACCCCCGAGGGTCTCACCGCGGGTCTCTTACACCCTCCGACATTTCTCGGGCTTTCACCGGTGGATACGTTGTCTAACCAGGTTTTCAGGTTTTTCACGGGGGGTATCTATCCCCTACTTGCTACGCCCGACACATTTTATTTTCCATTTTCGTTTAACCTTTATGGAACTTCAGTTTGACTTCGTCCAGTTCAACCCACATGATTCAACTTACTAGTGCGGTGCCAAATTAGTACCATATACACACTCTCATGTAATGTGGTGTTCTGGCACACCAATGAAATGCAATTTGTGCCCTTGCTCAAACCCTTGACCAACCTTGAAAACCTCTACATGGACATTCACCGCAGTACACTATGTGTGCTATGAATACTCATGTCTAATGCACAACATTTTCATATATTTAACATACATGCAGTCATGTTAATATTCCACATATTCAAGTCGGTACATCACATAAGCATGCACTAACTGGGATTAGTTTCCAGAAAATTCTGCATGGCATTCATTCAAGTAATAACAAGCCAACTTTTGATTTTCAGTCTTAAAACTCATAAAAACAAACAGCACATCCAAAAACATGCAATAACCATAAGTAGTTCAGAAATTCTGCATGTTGTATTCACAATTCTGCATGTTATTCATCAGTCATCAGTTCCATGAAAAGTCTGCATGTTAACATTCACAATTCTGAATTAATATTACTTAATTTTGCATGTTATTCATCAGTCATCAGTTCCAGGAAAATTCTGCATGTTAGTCATGCATGAAATCCCATAAAATTCTGCATGTTTTTCATGCATACAATAATACACCAAACTGAGTTTTCTTCAGTATAAAAAACCTAGAACATTCTGCATGTTAGTCATGCATACAAGGATACACCAAACTGAGTTTTCTTTGATCTAAAAACCCAAAACATTCTGCATGTTAGTCATGTATGAAGCCAATAAATTCATCATGTTTTCATGCATACAATAATACAAAAATGAGTTTTCTTCAGTATAAAACCCTAGAACATTCTGCATGTTAGTCATGCATACAAGGATACATCAAACTGAGTTTTCTTTGATCTAATAACCCAAAACATTCTGCATCTTAGTCATGCATGAAAGCCCAGAAAATTCTGCATGTTTTTCATGCATACAATACTACACCAAATTGAGTTTTCTTCAGTCTAAAAACCAAGAACATTCTGCATGTTGGTCATGCATGAAAGGATACACAAATCTGAGTTTTCTTTGATCTTAACACCCAAAACATTCTGCATGGAAGCCCAGAAAATTCTGCATGTTTTTCATTCATACAATACTACACCAGATTGAGTTTTCTTCAGTCTAAAAACCTAGAACATTCTGCATGTTGGTCATGCATGAAAGGATCTTACAAAACTAAGGTTTTCTTTGATCTAAACACCCAAAACATTCTGCATAGAGCCCAGAAATTTCACCATGTTTTTCATTCATAAAATAATACACCAGATTGAGGTTTTCTTCAGTCTAAAAACCTAGAACATTCTGCATGTTGGTCATGCATGAAGGATACACAAAACTGAGTTTCTTTGATCTAAACACCCAAAACATTCTGCATGAAGCCCAGAAATTTCTGCATATTTTCATTCATAAATAATACACCAGATTGAGTTTTTCTTCAGTCTAAAAACCTAGAACATTCTGCATGTTGGTCATGCATGGAAGGATACAAAACTGAGTTTTCTTTGATCTAAACACCCAAAACATTCTGCATGGGAAGCCCAGAAATTTCTGCATGTTTTCATTCATAAAATAATACACCCAATTGGGTTTCAGTCCTAAAAACCCGAAAAAAAACAGCATGTACAACATCTAAATTTAGTCTTCAAATCCAGAAAATTTAGCAAGTACAACATCACAAATTCAGTCTTAAAACCCAGAAAATTCAGCATGGACAACATCACAAATTCAGCATGTTATTCCTTCAAACAATCACATAGCAAACTCAACCAAATGCCATTTCCATGGCCCCCGAACAAGGAAATAACCAAGAGGAAAGATCCTCACCTCTTGAAGTGTGTAGAAGGATCAGTTCTTGATCCACCCAAATCTGAAACAATGGAGGAAAAAACTTCCCTCCTCCCTTTCTCCTTTCTTTCTTTCTTCGCATTTTCTTTTCTTCCTTTCTTTCTTTTCTTTGCTTTCTTTCTCTCTTTTCTTTCTTCTCTTCTTCTCTCTGGTGTTTGCCATCTCTCCTCGAACTACCAAGTTGGTTTGACTGGGGAATAACATCCATTTGTTTGACCTTGGTCAACTTCGAAGACCAAGTGTTCTCATGCTCACAACTTCAACCACTTTCATGCTCATGCATGAGGTGGCTGACATTGGCTCCCTGACTCATGCGATCCTAAGGGCATGACACTTGGCCCCATCCATGTGCCGTGTCTCCCAGCCGATGCCACATGGCACCCGCGGTGGCGTTCCGTCTGAAATACGTGTAAAACCGGCAGTCCTCGAGGAATTCGGCGATTCGTTGGTTCAACTAGATTTCGCGAGATGATTCGCGGCGTGATGCTGTTTCGTCATCAGAAGTGCAGAAAGATCACAGGGTTTTGTTTGTGCCAGTTCGGGTAAGAATTACCAATTAGCTCATTTTCAAAATTTTTTTTTTTTTTTTTCCGGGTTTCACATGAGTAAAAAGCACATGCTGTCAGTGGAAGATGGCCTAGAAGAAGTTTGCATCATTTACACAATCACGGAGAACGAGGTTGACCCGGCCCGAGGAGTGCGGGATGTGCGGGCGAAGAATTGGTAGTATTGAAGAGGCGGCGGGAAGCCCAGGACATGAAACTTGTGCAGGGGCACTGGAGAAAAAAGCAAGAAATTTTGCCTTTGATGATTGAGGAAGGAACAAGTGAGCCCCAGAAATTAGAGCTTAAACCTTTGCATGTGGAGTTGAAATATGCCTATTTAGAAGAGCAGGAGTAGTGTCCAGTTGTCATTTCATCCCTACTCAGCACTTCACAGGAAGGTAGCCTGCTGCACATCCTCAGGGAGAACAAGCAAGCCTTAGGGTGGAAGATTACTGATCTGAAGGGTATTAGCCCAGTAGTTTGCACCCATCACATCTACTGGGGAGGCAAAGTCGATAAGGCGACCTGAGAGAAGGCGAACCCACATATACGGAAGTGGTTAGGGCGAGAAGTCTTAAAATTGCTTTCTGGTGCACGGTATCATCTACCCATATCGAGATACTTTTTGAGTGAGTCCAACCCAGGTGGTGCCTAAGAAATCGAGGGTAACCACGGTGCATAACGAAAAAGGAGAGGAGATGCCCACCCACCTTACCACGGGTTGGAGGGTATGTATTGATTATAGAAGGCTAAATGAAGTGACCAGGAAGGATCACTTCCCTCTACCCTTCATGGATCAGCTTCTTAAGAGGATTTCTGGTCACCTTCGGTTTCCTGGATGGCTTAGGATACTTTCAAATTGAAGCTAGCTGAGAAGACGCTATGAAAGACCACCTTCACATTGCCCATTTGGCACATATGCATACGAGGAGAATGCCCTTTGGCACAATGTAATTCCCTAACCACATTTCGATGTAATGCTCGATTATTTTGATGATTTGGTAGACGCATTATGGAGGTTTACATGGATGACATTCACAGATCTGGAGGGGCACAAGGATGCCCTGTCGAGCTGACCCATCTGCATAGGTGCATAGAGAAAAACCTGGTACTTGAACTAGGAAAAATGCCATTTTATGGTCAGCCAGGGAATTGTACTAGGGCATATTATTTCAGAAAAAGGGATCGAAGTTGATAAGGCAAAAATTGACTTAATTTCCAAACTGCCCTCCCCCACAATTCTTGGGGCATGCAGGGTTCTACAGGAGGTTCATCATGGACTTCTCAAAAATTGCCAAGCCTCTCTACAAACTGCTGGAAAAAGATGCCAAATTTATTTAGGATGCAGACTGCCAAAAGAGCTTTGAGGAGCTTAAAGCCTATTTGACCATTGCACCAATAGTGAGAGCCCACTGGCAGTTACCCTTCGAGGTGATGTGTGATGCAAGCGATCTGGCATTGGAAGTTCTCGAGACGAGGAAGGAAGCCTTATGTGGTCTATTATGCGAGCAAGACCTTTGAGATGAGGCACGGAGGTGCACAGCCACAAAAAGGAGCTCTTAGCGGTGGTCTATGCCTTCGACAAATTCCCGAGGCTTATTTGGTTGGGTCGGACATAATAATATTCACGAATCATTCAACCTTGAAATACTGCTCACCAAACAAAAATGTTAAGGCTAGTATCGGATGGGTTCTCCTAACACCCAAAGAGTTCAACTTTGCAAATCGAGAGACAAAAGGGTGTGGAAAATGTTGTTAGATCCTTTATCGAGATTAACAATGCGCTGCGGCTTTCTGAACCTCAATCAATGATGAGTTCACCAGTCATACATACGGTTGAAGGCATACACAGTATGCCCACATTGCAAATTACTTGGCTATAGAGCTACCGGCGAATTGGAAAGCCGCGAGACAATAAATTCTTCTTGCAATTCACTCCTATTGTTTGGAAAGAACCCTTCTTGTCTGAATCTTGTCTTGATCGGATAATCATGAGGTGTGTGCCTTAAGTAGAGCAACATGGAATACTCGACCCTTGCCATGAGATGCATGTAGGCCATTTTGGCTGAGCGCCGGAAGGTCTTTGCGATGCGGATTCCATTGGCCCTCTCTTTCGAGGATGCCCGTACCGTATGCGAGGAATGTAGCCGAATGCTAAAGGTTGGGAAGATTTCACGGTATCACGTGATGCCTTTAAACCCTATTTTGGTAGTTGACTATTCGACATTATGGGAATCGATTTCCTTAAGGACCATTCCTTCCTCCTTGGATACCTCTACATTTTGGTAGGAGTTGACTATGTGTCAAAGTGGGTTGAAGCAATTCCTTGCGACGGCCGGACCTGAGTGGTCTTGAAATTCTTGAAGAAGATATATTCTCGATTTGGGGTCCCCCAAAGCCATAATTAGTGATGGAGGTTCGCATTTGCGCAACAAACCTTTGAGCCTCGCTAGAGTATGGTGTCAAGCATAAAGTAGCCACCCCACACTGAGACCGATGGCAGTTGAGCTAGCCAGCCAGTCGAACAATCTTGATGAAAGTGGTGAACTCCTAGCCGAAGGATTGGTCTCTGAGCTGTGGATCTTTGTGGGCATACAGGCGACTGAACCATTACGGGCATGTCACTTATCGCCCTAGTTTATGGCAAAGCATGTCACTGCCTTGTGGAGATTGAGTATAAGACTTTGTAATTGGGCGTGGAAAGTGAACACGGACTATGGCGGCCCCAGTCTCAACAGGCTCCTCGATATCAACGAGCTAGAAGAACTGAGGAATGATGCCTACTTCAACTAATAGCTCGCAAACATTTCAAACAAGGAGACCAAGTGTTGCTCTACGACTCCAAGCTTCACCTCTTCAGGCGGTCGTCAAGATGGACTAGCCCATTCACCATCGGGAAGTCTATCTCAAAGAAATGCGGATGCATTGGACTGTTCAATCCCAAAGACTCTGGGGTATTCAGGTTAATGGGCAAGGCGAAGCCATATGCGGTGCCTCAGCGCTTGAGAGGAGATCCCCTCCTTGACCTCATGATTACTAAAAAATGTCTTCACGAGGTAAGCCTGCGGTATCTCATAAGCTAAAATTTTATTTCTTATAATTTTTCTTTGGATTTCTTTACTTTCAGTTCTTGTTTTTAGAATTTCTTGATTCCTTGCTTTTGCTTGTTTTCTTTTGAAATTTTTTCTCTTTTTACAAGTTTGTCAACCTCACAATTTTTGGTTTTGTTTTGCGAGGTATTGCGATGGAGTTAGAGTGTTGTTTTTACACTTTTGGAAATTTTCCAGGTTGCGAAATTTTCTCAACCTGTGGAATTTCGTAGGTTGCACTATTCATCTCCCTGCCCCTTTCATCTTTTGTCTACTGCAAACCCTTCGTTTCCTGCACCCACCATTAATTTTCCTTTTTTTTCCGAACCAGCCATTAAATAGGCACTTAAGGCCATTAATTGGCTAAGACCTTTCATTTTCCTACTATATAAACCCCCCCTTCTCCATTTCTTCCTCCTTCTCACGCTCTAGCATGGTGAAGACCCCGGGAGGAACTCGCTTTTCGACTCGAGGTGCTCCGTTCCTCCCACTTCCCCTATTGTTGCTCAACCCGATTTGCTCCCGGCGCGGCTGGCCTCAGGCCTCTTCTCTGCGCCGTCGCTGCTGCTTTGCTCCGGTAGCTATAAATTTATGCGTCGCGTAGTATTTGCCAGCTGGCTAGGGCAATCTATTGTGGGTTCCTCCTCTGCACTCCCGCCTCCTACCCCACGATACTTCTTGCCCCGACCCACAGGAGGTACCACGCGAGTTGTACAACTCCGCCTCTCCATCACACAGGCCATCCGGGTCCATGATCGAGAGCTTGGACCTTGGGCCTGGGGAGTCCTCCGGTGGGAACCTCGGGAGCCCACCGATCACCATCCCATCGGGCGTTGCTAGAGCCCCAGTCTGGACGTCACCGCCTCATCATCAGGCGGCCATACTTCCACTGCAACCATATTCCAGGCAATGCTGATTGCAATGAGAGGGATCTACATGCAGAGGTTCATTATGATCTCCTGACCTTTTCCGAGGTGCTAGAGCATATCGGCTTCCCTAGTGAGCCTATATTGGAGCGTCGTCGTATTTGTGAAACCATCGCTTTACTTTGATCGGTGGCGACTTATGCCCGCTCTTATCGCCGCCTCCGGGCGGTAGAGACCGATAGTGAATATTCTGGCGAGGAACAACCCCCTCCCGGTGGAGTATTGGGGAGCCTCGAACTCCGGCACCCTCGATCTTAGCATCCTCACCTCCGTTCTAGTACGCCGAGCTCTGCTAGCTCCGGCCGCCCTCTGTCTTTCAAGGCTCCTACTTGATCACAGCCTCTACAGGACATTCTTTGCGTCGAACACTTCCGCACCACCTCCATGACATATCCTTTATTTCCACGAGGGACTTTTCGACCATCCACGGATGCAATGCGCGCGTTCTCCTCTACGCCGGCTATCATTTCGCGTGCCACGTGCGACCCTGTGGACGGATGACTCCTGCTTGAGTTGCCATGGCTGAGCCGTGCCTTCGCCTGAATCGGGCCATCCTCATGCGATTAGTCACCTAGGCCTCCTCGCGATCTCCCCACATGTGCTGCTCAAGCCTGGCCGCGCTCCTACTCCGGCCCGGGCCGGTGCCCCACCTCCAGCTGGCCCTACGGACTCCTTGATGTCTAGCGGCTCTGCTGAAGTGCGTACTCCACCGACCCAGCACCTCGGCCGGAGTCTAAGGTGAGGACGCCTCTTCACCCAGGCTACTAATTGAGGTGGCACTTCCTCACCTTTCCAATCCACACCCCATTGCGGTCAATGCTTGCAGCAGTTGGGAGAGTTAGTGAATGAAGTGATTACATACTTTTGATATCATTTTTTACACTTTTTGAGTCTACTACATGTTTAAGCAAAGCCTATTTTGTATGTTTAGTGGCTTGCTTTTTGCTCCTTTTTAAGAAAGCTGTTTTTGAAAAAGCTGAAAATTTATTGACACACACTGTTATACATATTAGACAGCTCAGTTTCTTAACTCATTTGCAACAATTTTTGACCCATTTTTTTTGTGGTTTTGCCTAACCTGCAAGTTGAAAAATTGAAACACTGCCTAATGCCATTGATGCTAGATTAGTTCCATGCATGATTAAGTGGATGGTCAGTTGAAGTCTCCTGGTATTCAATCTTTTTCTTCCACCTTTAGCTAGCCACACACTATGCATCAGGTTTTATGTCTTTGAAGCGCATAACTCCCTTCTGTACAAACCTACCCTAGTTTCATTGACCACACAGTAAAGGTTATGGTTCCCAGAAAGAAGGCCAATGAAGTCTTCCAAAAGAAAAAGAAAAAGACAAAGAAAAAGAAAAAGAAAAAGAAAAAGAAAAAGAAAAGATAAGAGAAAAGTCGCGACACTTTACCTTGAAAACCCGAGCACGATCAGAGGGGTTTACGGCGAAAGTCTTTAAAGCCTGGTGCCCTAAACCAACTGGTTGGGAGCCACAGACTTAGTGCTCACTACATGGGTGGATGGGTGAGGTTTAGCGAGTTGTAGGTGCTGCAATTTCGAATTCGTCGGTCAGGGGTGAAACAGGGAGTTAGTGGTTGAAACCTCATGACTTGATGCCTTAAGCCTTGGTTGGTTGGGAGTCATGTCGATTGGACCCACGTCACCACGGACTTTGGTGAGGTCGATTTCTCAGCATTACATCCTACAATACAAAATGAAATATGAAATAAGAGTGGAACCAAATTTATTCAGGTTGGTCAATGTGTTAGGATTTGGCAGTAGCTTGGTTGGGAAAGCGGTTTGCGCTGGAGTTATTGTTAGCCCGATCACATTAACATAGATTTACAGTGGAAGTTTCGGTCGATTCCTTGGGATGGATGCTCTTACGAAACTTGGTCTTATGGCATTATTCTCCCGAGTTGGATTTGTTGTGTAGGGTTTCAATCATTCCCTTATTTGAGGGTAGAGCATTACTTATCCATACACTTTTTGAAAATACCATTCCTTTTGCATGAGCATAACCTGTCTACTCTTCCTTCTTTTTGTCATTGCTAAGGGACTAGCAATGTGTCGATTGAGGGGAGTGATTAGTGCCCAAATAGTGCTATTTTGAGCCCTGTTCATTGCAGGTTTTGAGCACTTTTTGTGTACTAATCAACTTAAATAACCCAATTGATACACTAAGGTCCCGGCTATACCTCACGATCATATTTGTGGATGTACATAGTTTTGCAAATGATTACACCATTATCTTCGATTCAATTCAAATACGAAGAACCCAAGACAAACTCAAAGTTGCATGTACAAATCATAAAATGATTGGAGCTAAATAAGAAGAAGTGAGCATTACGAGTTTTTTCAGGTGTTGCGGTACGCAGCTTTGCGAGTTCGTAGGTTGCGAAATTTCTATAGCACATACATTTATTGTGTTGACCACTTTTTGGTACTTTTGTGGTTTTTGTACCAAAATTGCCCTCTGATGTAATTTTGTTGTTTCATACTTTGTAATTTCCTTAACTGCGAAGCGATATATAAGCCTCAATCAAGCTATGTAAAAGCAGTTAATCCATCAATCAATAAAATTGGCGCCAAAGCTTTCAGCTTTCCCGCCGATGTGACTTTCTCTCATTTTATCTCCACTCTCGCATTTCTCACCCTTGAACACCCCGCAGGGATGTGGCTCAAGGAGGATGTGAAATTAAACCCCTAAATCTTTGAATAGGAGGGCTACTGGGTTAAAGTTTTGAGGTAAAACATTGTCCTCCTGTTGCCAATGCAGGCATTTATTATCATTTATGTTTCTACATCTCACGTTAGGTTTGAATCCCTGTGATGTGCGAGTGCGGTACTTAGCAAGCTTTCAAGGCTTCGATGGATAATTATTGCTAGATCCATTGATGTACTTAGTTGCCATTTATTTTCTCTTGCAGGTTAGATCAAGGGCCGGTTTAATTGCTTGAAACATTAATGGTTAATAAATGATGCATACTAGGAGAGAAAAACTTTTAGGGTTCGATCTTTATGGCTAAGCATAGATCGATTAGGAAATTACTATAGGTCGTCCTCCCCGACGAGAAAAGGACCGAGGACATTACGATTGCCTTAGAACCTAAGCCCCGATTATTTGCGAAAACTTCAAGGAGTTCTTTTAAAGCTATTTCTCTACGATTATGGTTTTCAAGCCATCAACCTCACTATTTTGCAAAAACCCAAATCGAGTGTAAACACCATTTTCGATCCAGCTGTGACTCATTCGCATGGAGAAAACCCATCCACGAGTTCGACCTAGACCCTTTATCTTTGCGAGTAGCTTTGCTATGGTAGTAGGAATCCTAGGATATAAATATTGTTGATTCCAGTACACCTACTGTGGCACGAATCACCTTTTAGCCAATGACTCAATGAATGCTCTATTGTTTACTTGCTCATAAGTCATTAGTCGATAACTCACCCCCGCCATGTGTCCCATACTATTCAACTAATCTTGGTCCACTATTTTCTAATTCATCTCTTACATTCTTCTCTCTTTTCTTAAAGCATCCTCCAGTTCTAGTCCCTTCTTGAGCTCACGCCTCCATGTACTCACCCGCAGATTGTAGTTGGAGCCCAGAGGTAGTTTGTCCCTTTCTTTCATCTCTTGTTCCAATGATTTAAGCACCTCCATCAATTCTTCATTGTTACACTGGTGCCTTGAACTTCCAACTTGTTCTTGATGGTTTTGTCTCAAATCTGAGGGTGCATTCAAGATGGGGCTTGGGCTTCTCTGAAGCTTTTTCTGCCCTTGGGATGAACTCTCCCATTGTGCTAGCTCATGGCACCTTCAGGCCTTTTCTTCCATCTCTTTCTTTTTCCCTTTCCTCATTCTTTGGACCATCAGTCACTCAGTCAATGTTGGGGATGCCTTGAAGTGCGTTTCTTCTTTTCCATTACGCGCCATTTCACGAAGGCATAGGGTGGTTATAGTGGCTAGGTGTGGGAATCGATCCTGCAATTGCTTATGAAGGGCTCAAAATGGACTTTTCAATTATTTTCCCCACATTTATTACGTATCCTTCGGCAATGCATAAGAGGATTTCTTCATCCCTTCTCAGCATCTTTGAGTGCTTTGATGGTAGAAGGACACAACTGATGAAATAGAACCATACCTTAGCCTCTTCTGTTAAGTCTCCTCTATAAATGGATTTGTATAGAGTTTTCTTTGTTCCTTTCCACTTCCCTTTTCCGGCTATCAGCAGGTCTACTATCTTCTGGTAATCTGGCTCCTTCAGTAATTTCTTGAACTTTGAGCCATCTTTCTGCACCTTCAAGTTGAACAACAAATTTATCCTTTCCTTGCAGAAGTCTATCCAGTAATCCTCACGACATAAACTTCTTTCAGCTGTCATCTTCTACCATATTAGCAAAGAATTCCTTCACCATAGCAGTGCACCTAGGTTCCTTGTACTCGCCCAATGCTTGCCATTCTCTCTTCTCAAGCATTTCAACGAAAGGGGAGACAAGCTTCTTGAACCCTCTTTCAGCAATGAAACCTCTTTCCTTCAGACTTTTTCTCAGTCGCGTATTTAGCATCTGAGATAAAGTTTCTTGCCCTCAGCTCTACTCGGTTTCAGTTTCTTCAGTTCTCCTTTTCCTCTTTCTTGATTCTTCCTCTATCGGTTCAAACATTATGTTTACCTCATCCCTTTCTTCATTTTGCTCATTCTTAGCTTGAGTGGCTTGAGCAGTCGCATTCTCCTCAACATGTCTTCCATGATCATTGAGGTTTGGAACCAGGTTGGTGGGCTCAGACATCGTGAGAGATTGGTTAGGGTTTTAGAGCTCTAGGGTTTTTAGAAGGTAAGATTAGAGAGATTTAAGTATGGAAGCTGAGAGGGTTGATGGTTTAGGAGAAAGGTGGTCCTTCAGTTTTCAAAAATTTTCTATTTATAAGCCAACTATTTTGTTGTGTTTTCATTTAATGTCGTGACAACAAATTTCCTAGGGTTTTTTCTATTTTTAATATGATGTCGCGACAGACAGAAATAATTGTCACGGCATAGTTTTGTAATCAATTTGAAACTGGGCCAGTTACATGTCGCGACATTGAGAAGAATGTTGCGACATTCTTTTCGGTCATCATTTGAGTTTGTCTACTTGATGAAAATTTGTGTTGCGACATAAACTTGCCTTTTCAAATTGAGTCCAAAATTAATCACGTCACGACACAGAGAAAGTATGTTGCGACATTCTTTTTAGTGCTCTTTTGACTTTATGTTGCAACACGGAGAGAGTATGTTGCGACATAAATTATATTTTTCTAGAATTGCATCTTATCTAGTTTTCACTTAAGACACATTTTAAGATAGTTGTATTCATTCATAGTTGAACATACTTGTCGCAGATTCATTTTAATCAGCAGAACCTCGTCACAGTATGAACAACAAAATTTCATTTCTTTATTCTTAATATACCCATAGAATGATGTTTTAGGAATATCTAAAATTTGAAACCAATAAATTTTGCTATTCGTTTATGCCTTAAATAAAATCATTCCCCCGGAACTTCAATTATGCATGTATTAAAAACAAATTGCGGAAATAAATACTCCCCCTTGTAGCTAATTTGCATTTTTCGGTTTGAGGCAGTGTGCTTCTAATAAAACTCATCTTTAATATAGCTTCATTGTCACGAAAATCCCAACAACCCATAAAAATAAAACTTCGACATAACTAAAACTGGATATTCCAAACTCACAAAATCTAATCAACACTCACAAATTAAAACTAATAATTTAGCTTGGGTTACTACTAAGAAAATTTGCTCGGTTCTTTTTGTCTTTAGTACTAGACATTGCTGATAATTTATTCATTTCATCTCGCATGTCTCCTCCTAGAATAAACGATTCTTCATAAATCTTTTCCAATGCCTCTTTTATACATCTTCTTGTTTCCTTACATTTCATTGTCTCCTCTCGATAAGTAGCTGTAAATATTATGGATTGTCTACGTATCTTTAGAATGCATTCCTTGATTGGTTTTGCAAGGAAAGGGCTAGCTACCCTCCTTGAGTTTCCAAGTTCCTCAATGAAGCATTAGTATTTGTCTGAAACACACTTGTGTTTGCTTTGAAATTTTCAAGTTCAGAAAATCTTTTCTCTATTTTCCCTCTACTATTGTTGTTCTTGGACCCTGGGTTGAGCATAAGGTTGATGGTAATTCTGTCCAGGTCTGGGGCCCTGCTGTGCTCCTCCACCATATGAAAGGTTTTCATGGTTCCTTAGTGATGAATTGCATAGTGTATAGCGAGTTGGGGTTAGGCTTGAAGTGATAACTTCTTTGCTCACTCATATACTTGGTTTCCTCAACTTGGTAGGGCTCTTCTTCAACTGGTCCCTCAGCATTGCTTCTAGTTCCTTCATTTACTGCTCCCACTTCATGTGCAATATGCATTCTCCTTTCATTGCTTCTCAGTTTGTTCATCCACTTGCCTCGACTTTGCTTCTATGGCAATCATGCGGTTCTTCAATCAAAACCACTTCCCTTAATGCGCTACTACTCCTGAAGCTTCAGATGGAGCCTTGTAGTTTGTTGGCAAGGTCTTGTCAGTTGCCTTGCCTCATACGCATCTCTTCTTTAAAACCTCCACAATGGGATGCATCAATTATACCCTTAGGCATAATTCATGGCATGATAGAATATATCCATATGAGTGGTCAAATCTATTTATCCATGAAAATCTTTTAACGAGACTCTTAAATCTCCCATATTGAGGACTCTCCTCTTCTCCTGCTTGAAGACAATTATTTCTCATATTCTCTGGGTGGTTGAGCTTGAGGAAAAAATGCTCATATAGGCCTCGTAATTCTTCCCAAGTGTTCATTGATCCCTTTGTAATGGGCTCAAACCATGTTGCTACCACATCTCTCAGTACAGAAAAGGAGAAGATCTGCAACTTGATTGTAGTCTCACCCCATTCAATTTGACTTTGTTGGCCATCCTCATGAATCTCCCCATATGCTCATTGGGATCATCAGAGGAATGACCAGTGAACTGGTGTTGCTATACCATGGTAATCAATGTTGGCTTCAGCTTAAAATTGTTGGCTTCTATGGCAGGTTGTCTTACTGCAGAGTACTCCTCTTGAATAATAGGCCTCCAAAAGTCCTCCATAGTATTAGGCCTCCGAGTTCTCTCTGCTTCTTCTTCTTCTTCTGGAATAACCTGCAATCTTTCTCTTTGATTTGCTATACTTAAGTTACATTATGATCTTCTGAATTAAGGTATTCTCATTCCAGTGTTTAGAGGCAGCGAGATCTGTTTACAGTTTCTATGCATTTTAAAATTTTCCTGAAATAAAGCTTACTAGTCAAATGAATTTTTGTAAGGATACGAGTTATATCCATTAAGCTCATAGAAAATGTAGGTAGCTAACCCATTACTAATATTAAAACTATTTTTTGTGATTTTCCGAAAAATAATATCAAAAGAAAATGTCCAAAATATTGTCCCTTTTGGTTAGAATATTGATCTTTCAATTTATCATTTTAGATTCTGACCATAAACACCAAAAAACTTGTTAGACCAAATGATATACCATTATTTAATACTGCTACCAAAAGGACTATTACCTAGTCACATGGCGGCTTCTAAATGTGATTGGACCAACTATATGATGTGATGGGTATATACCCAAATCTTACGATGCCTTTTAAAATTTTCAATCCATGATAACGGCAAAAACTTATCAGACCATTTCTCATGTGTATGAAAAGAATTGATTATTTCTGCTAGAAAATATTTCATTTAATTTGTGTTTTGTGATTACAGTCCTTCATAGTGCAGACCATACCAAGTAATAAAGTGGATATTTGAGTCGAGATATGGATTTCCCACGAGGAAGGATGATAAATCAAAAGATAACTACCCCGTTACTCAAGATCATTACTATTTGAACTCCACGATGTGATGATAGAAATTTAAAAATGTAGTCTTAGTTGGAAACTTAAATTTACAAAGCAGTTTAATAGTGGTTGAGATTACATTGGAGTGAGGCAAAACTGGACATGGATCAATTAATAATAGTCATTTACGCATCGATTTCGATTCATAAACAACCATCAATTCAGGCGAGTTTGTCAAGATGCAAGAGTAGCATGGTTTTGGATTTCTGCTGACATACTTCGCCATTAAGGTTCATATTCATTGCAGGTGCAGTTCTAATGGTTAGCATAATATATAACCCTCTTTCTAAGATTTAAGTATTTTCCTTTAGTACTTCATACTTTCAGGTCATTAGGACTAAAGAATTCTTGCCCCATAGGCTGAGAAGATTAAGCCTTCTCGATTTGATTGACACCTCATCTACCTTGATGTAAATTTCCATCCTTGATTAGATCTCGGCTAACGCAGGGATCAGAATCAATTCATGAGAAGATGAGAGACCTCGAATGATTAAAGCAAATGCTTCAAATCGCCTATCTCAACTTATAAGTAAGTTGGTGATCTATCTGATGACCTTCAAGTTCATTAAGTTTCACTTAGTATTAGTACACCACACCCCTGAGGAATGCTCCTACACTCTCAGGATTCTCCATCTCTATGTCGCTCCCGGAGGTCCTCCACGGATATCGAGTGAATCTGATCACCTTGCATTGATTTGGTGCTAGTGCGAGAAAAGTAAGTTATCGTAATACCAATCAAATAAATTCAGAATTCTAATTAAATCTTTCTTCCACCTTTTGACAAAATGATATATGTGACATTTCGATGAGCTCTTTTCTTGTTTACTCATATCAATGACTAATGATCAAGAAAAATTCACTAAAATCATAAGCGACAAAACCAAATGAACTCAAAAACCTTCCGACATCCATTTAAAATCCAATCAGTATATGAAAAATTTATAAGAAATACCATGCCGACTCATGAGTACAATACCCAAATCCGAAAAATTAAAAACTAACAAAATAAACTATACTGAACTAAATCTATAAATGGAAATAAAATTAAAATTAAAAAAAATGTACAAGTCTTCAATACCCGAGAAATCCACGGAGCAGAAAAAGCTACTTGCGTTGCCTAGAAGTGTATTTATAGGCTTTCCAATGTTGGGCCTCCCTTAGTCTAATAATTACATTGTGGACTCAATAATTTGGCCAATTTGGTCTCTTTGGCCGCCACATAGAAGGAGTGCAGCCGAACAAAGGTGATCTTATCGTTGCCCTACCTTCGTAGCCTTGTATTAAGCCATGACACATTCTCTAGGCTTGCTCTTGAATTTTGTGTCATGACATACGAACTTATCCGCGATATGAGCTGCTGCATTTTCCGCTTTTGTACTCTACTTGTTTTATCTCTTTTTCCAATTAACACTGCCGAAACAAAAGTTGATGATATTCCATAATTGGTCCATCTGAATAGATCAAAATTGTAAAACATGCCAAAAATGGTTCAAAAATACAGATCAGGTTAATACTCATCGGTCATCTAAAATTAAATATAATTATAATTTGACCACCTCCAAAAGGGTCTTTTAGGTCGACGAATTAGGACCAGTGTCTAAAAGTTCATTTAATTGGAAATATATAATATTATACATTTATATTATCAAATTTGGCTGGAATTGCATTATATTATCTGAATTGCAGCGTTCGTTTAATTGGAAAGATATAATATTTATACATTATATTATCCAAATTTGAGCAGATTGCATTGTATTATGTATATTGGACTACACTATAGATCAGGAAATTATATGATATTTTGTAATATTTCTTATTGAAATTGCAGAAATTTATCATCGTGGCTACAAATTCAAATAATTAGATAAGTAATTAAAATATAACTATAAAATGAATCATTCATCTATCTAGTCATTTTACATTAACTAAGTACAATTTTCTTCTAAAAAGCACCATTAAAAGCTCCTATAAGTAGGTGCAGTGATTGGGTAAAAACCGCATGACTTTAGGCGAGAACTCCTAATGATTATCTTTGAGTTAGTGGAACCTAAAATATAAGCATATGAATAAAATTTGTCTGAACAATGATCAAGGGATTCATTCACCAACTGTTTATTTGTCATCAAGTTTCTCCCCCATAGGAAGCGAAAAATTATGCGTCTATTCTCGACATCCATTCTGCCCTCCTTTGACCCCTTGAAGTGCTAGAATGACAACTTAACTTCTATATATGGTTCGAGCCTGAGCTCAATAATGGTATGTGGCCAATTTAGCCTGAATATTGGAGGAAGTTCTTACAGACCTCAACAAATTACATGCGAAAATACCCTATGACAACAATCACATCTCTTTTTTTGTATATCTGATGAAGAAAATATAAATAAATGAGTACTCCACAACAATCACCATATAGATTTAAATAAAATGTTGTTTAAAAGCGAAGTAAAAAAAAGATCGAGAGATAGAAGATGACACAAAAAAACTAACAATTGATACTATTTCCAGTTAATTTGTAATAGACTACATGGAAATGAGAATTATATAAAATGTCATATGCACCCATAGCCTCAATTAAATAATACTTGAATGTCTAGAAAAGAATTAGAATATAGAGGCAAATTCATCTTGCGAGTAAACCTTCTCACATTTTAATGGCATAACACTGCATAACTATTATATTATATTAAGCGGCAATACATTTTTTCTAGTCGGAAATCTAAATATCTTTACCGGCTATTATTTTTGCAACCAAGAGGGAAGAAAAGTAATGATTGCGAGGAAAAACATCATTTTGACACTTTCAAGTATGCCACTATGTAATGTCTTACTCAGTATAATATGTTAGCTTCCTACTGGTGAGATACCAACTAGAATGATGCGAAGAAGAATAAAAAGGCATTTCCCTTTGGTCTAATGGGCAGATTTGCAACTACTTTCTGATGGTAGTGGTATGTTGCTTGTAACATCACATTTATCAAAATAAATTAATAACAAACATGTATCTTTGTCTAACTTGCCTTCCATTACTTATCTATTTTGAAACTATTCAACCAAAAGTCTAACCAAATGAGCTTGTCAATCAAATACTTACAAGCAGCATATTATTCCAATAATTAAGAGGAGAAATTCTTGGGATTGATGTTTAGAATCTTCCCAAGTTAGCCTTTCACACATGAACTATTTATGGTGTTATTTAAGAAGATACTCGCTGGGGTAAAACATAGAAATCATGTTAGTGGTAGAGGTCATTTCAAGTAAAAGGTCGATTGGTGTCCTTTGTAGCGCCCGAGGATCAGGGGGTGACTGCAGGTAACCCTCGGAAACACGTGAATGTCGGGTGACCCGAGCATCTCTCCACGAATCGGGCGAGTCTCCTTTGTATGGGAGCTCTACCCAAATACAACACAGTAATATAACTTTGTCCCAATCAACATCAATCGCTGATATCTATCCCGAGTAAAGCGGCCTCTTGGGCCCTTACCACCTTTTCGACATCAATATAAACCAACTATATCCAATAGTTTCAAGTTCCAAGTTACTCTTGCTCTGACATATATTAAAATACAATTCTAATACATGTAAAACCATCAAAGCCACATTCTAGACTTTTCTTCTAAAACTCCAATCTGGGATGAGCCGTCTCATAGCTCCACCATGCACGTAAATAATATCCCTCGATAGGGTGAGCTAATGCTGATGAGTGGAATCACCACAAGTGGAAATTTACTCTCCACACAAGATGCATATCACGATGCTCGATGAAAACATACATTCCAAGTAAATCGTGATCCTGCCAAGATGTCTAAGCCCGATCATCTCATATCCAGTCCTCCCCCGACTCCTAACTGCCTAAGCGTGTATAGGGAACCTTAGTTTTTATTTGTTTGTGGACAAGCCTCCGATGTATATATATCAATTGGGCCGTCTCCGACGATTGATATTATGTATGGACTACCCTCCGATGTATATCAATTGGACCGACTCTGACGATTGATATTTTATTTGGACTACCCTCCGATATATTCATTATTTTTAGACAACCCTCCGAACCATTCTCTTAAGAATTTACCTCAGCATGCACTCACACCTATCGTTATGGGGTGCCCCGGTGCATATGGAATGCATGATGCCAATTCCATTTCAATTCTATAATACATGCAAATATATAATCATGCATATATTCACATAATTTAAATCACACAAACATGTCATGTAATTTCACCATCAATTACATCAAAATTAGCTCACGTGGGCTAATGATCAAACACGAGCAACTCGATTTGAATTACTCACCCAACCACATTATTTCACAAAAATTATTTTGTGAACACTATTCTCAGGATTAGTGAAACCACCCTCGGTTACTATTCCCGACAAATTACCAATCATCGGTTCACTTAGTGAACCCGAATTTCACGGCCATTTCCGGCCTCATACACATCAAAGCATGCATTAACACACAAATGCACAATTAAAAGCCCAATTCAGCCTTGGACAGTCATGGTACGCGCACCATTTGGGTTTGAAAATTATAATTCGGTCCCAGATTTGGGGCGTCAAACAACCCCTCACGACCTCGTTCAACTCAAACATTAACAGTACTTAAATAAAGAATAAAGCAAGTAAGGGAGAAACCCTACCTCTCGGAGTATGTCAAAACTCCTCAAATCCGAGAATTGCAACGTAGGCCTCTCAGGTGTAGAGTAGGCTTTCCTTCTTGCTCAGAAGATTTGGAGTGGTCGGTTCTTAGGAAACTTAGAGAGAGTCGGATACTCTCTCTCTACCAGTAAATATCCAACTCTCTGTAGCTTTATTCCCGCTCCTCCAGCGCGTTTCTTCCCTTTTGAATTTGGAAGACAAGTATTGTACACTATTTTGGCATTTTTCTCATTTAATCAATTTCAAAATGACCATTATGTCCTTAACTTTTCCCGAGTTTTACATTAGCTATCTCGGCCGTCCATTTCCATCATTTATCTACTTATACCATATGGCACATGAGTACGTGTTATATGTGACTTTACGTCGCATCATAAACCGTTCTGACACCGAAACGCGATGCCTCGAAAAAGCGTGCCAACTCATTGTCTCGGTCACCGAAGTCGACTTGCTGGCTAGATTTGTGAGGCAGTTAGCGGTGAAATCCGTTTAATTAAATCCGAGATCTAGAGAATAAATTTTTGGATTTTGACCGAAATTTTCAGATTTTATGCAGGAAACCGATTTTGCCGCTTTTCGAAATTGGAATTTCTCGGGTCTTATACTCTCCCCTCCTTAAAAGGAATTTCGTCACAAATTCTGGGCCAAATCCACAAATCTCACATGCATATACAACGTGCACTCTACCGTACATGTAAATTCGTCATTTAAATGCTTGACTAAACTCGATACCTTCGTCCCTAAACGAGAAGGGATATGTGGCGCATCGTGTCCTGCGCTCCCCGTTGACTCATCCACTCCCATAGTCTTTAGTCACCCAGTACTCTCCACTAGCCTCGCGGTCTTGCGTCATAAAACTGTTCCATGGCTAACAAAATGCCTGCTGGTCCTCCTCGAAGGTCCCATCAGTGTGAACCTCTATCTGTCCCCAATCCACCACCTGAGCTGGATCTGGAGTATACTTCCGGAGCATGGAGATGTGAAATACCTCGTAGACACCTGTCATGTTGGGCGGTAACGCCAACCTGTAAGCTATAGTTCCTACCCTCTCGAGTATCCTGCGCAGCGCCCGATCCAGGAGAGTGTACGGTACATGATCTGAGTAAGGCGTATACGAGTATTAAATGTGCATTGTAATATTTTGGAGATGAAATTATGAAATGATAATTTAAACCTGAATGTTAATAAAAGAGGGTACAGTGTCATTTAGCAAAGGATATGTAAGGCATAATTAAGTTAGAGATGGGCCATAATATAAATATCAGAGTTAATGTGCAATATTGAATGCTTGTGGACTTAAGTGCAATTAAGGAAAAATTGGCGAGCTAAAAAGGACATGAGACAAAGACAAAACTCATTTTGGTCTCATCTAAATTTTTAGAGCTACGGTTTTCTTAGAAGAAGGAGGGAGAAAGGAAGGAAGAAGAGGAAGAGGAAGGAGAAGGGGAGACGAGGTCTCAAAATCAGGTATGGAGATCAGCATGTTTGGATTTTTTGATATGAATCCTAAGGTTTTGGATGAGATTTGTTTCTCCTTTAGTCTAGGTTTGTGCAAAAGAGTACATAACTCTTGAATTGTTGGGGGTTATGAGTAAAACTTAATTGGGAGAAAATAAACATGGAATCATCAAATTAGATGATGTTTAAAAAATTGGTGGGCCTGGGTTGAGTTCTTGGATTTTAACAGGGTTTTTGAGGTTTGAGGTTAATGCGCGCTCATTTCAAGTGTTGTGGAGTTGTTTTTAGATAATTCCATATGAAATTCTTGAGGTATATGAATTATAGAAGTTGTATGATGTTAATTGGTAGCAAAAGTGGCAAAAAGAAGCAAATTTGGAAAAAAATTCAAGGGCGTCTCGATGCAGGAAATGCTCTGTTTTCTGTTTGACCGATTTTCGTATTTTGACCATAACTTGCTCATTCCTGATCGATTTGAGTAATTAAAGTTTCTAGATTAAAATAGACTGTGAGAATCAAACATATAGAAATAGGCATCGTCAAATTCTGATTATAAGTGGCTTAAAAATTCACTCAAAGTAGGGCCATGTAAGCACTACGGATTCGGTTTTGGTCATAGATTAGCCCGGTTGTTTAGGACGTAACTCAGTTTGATTGCTCCACGATTTGGTTGATTCAATTTGAGAAGAACCATAGCACCTTAACTTTAAAAATAGTACAAAGAGATGATGTCCAAATATGATTAAGACCCTGGAAAAAAAAAAAGTAGCCACAAAGCTGTCCTAGTGTGTCGGTGAAATTGACTAGTTGGCATGAAAATGCCATAACTTTAGTTGGGATGATCCGATGGGATTGATTCCAATTCCTAAGTAAAATAGATTCCTAGAGGAATAAAAATATAGGAATGAGTGTATATGGTGGATTAGATGGAAATTATGGTTAATGTGTAGTTGTGGTTTTCTTGAAAAAGGTGAAAAGGACTATCGGACGGGAACGGGAACTCAACGGGAAGCAAGCGGGATTGAGCGGTGAACTGTGAGTGTAAAAATGATGTTTTGCAAATTGAGTTTTAAAAGTGAATGATTTTGATGTTAAAATGAAAAGTTTAATGTAAATGTTTATATTGCCACAATATGAAAGTTTTGATGTAAATGAAAAATTTAATGCCATGTTTATCTTACATCAGCTATATATTTATATTAAATTATATATGTATGCATATGTTAAGGCATTATGAAAGTTTAAAAAATGTGTAAGAATGCATATGTATATTTGTATATATATATGAGTTTTCATGATAAAGTAAAGGATTTAAATGGATTTATAAATGTATTTTGATAAATGTTTCTCGATGGTTACCTAACCCCATATGGCTGACCATGACTAATATCGGCCGAGGTACCTTAGTATGGGGTTAGAGGGTAAAGTTATAGGTTACTAACTGAGGAGAAATTGGGTGTCTAGAGTAATATCCTTACGTGATAAGGTGCTATGGCTGGAACCATGCAAGCGTGAGTTTCTCGCGGCGTAGTGGTTATATTGGAAGTATGGCCCATCCCTCACCGTCGGTGCATTTATTCGGTGTGTTTATCCCCCTGGGTTCCATCAGAAAGAAAGAAAGAAAGAAAGAAAGAAAGAAAGTTTAAGGCATAAATGGATTTTTAATTGTATAAAAGAAAGTTTAAGGCATAAATGGATTTTTAATTGTATAAAAGAAAGTTTAAGGCATAAATGGATTTTTAAATTGTATAGTGTGTATTACTTTGGTATATCTTTGAAAATGTTATCTTAATGAAAATGTACACTCACTGATCCTTTAGCTCATTCTTTTCCATATGTTTCAAAAATATTATTTTCAGGACCCAGAGACGGGTGCGATTCAGTACCCTCCCCAATCTGATGAAGAGTCGAGCCATTGAGAGCGTATTTGTGATTTCATTGTATATACATTTTGCATATTGTATATATTGGATATTTTGTCATGTATATATGTATATATGTATATATTTTGAAAAGGAACTACGTGGGCTTTGATCCTCAGTGGACGAGGTACGTAGGTGGTCGGCTTAAGTCCAGCTCAAGCCCAAATCTTCTAATAAAAATGTGCATGGAATTGAAGAAGGTTTGAATGTTTGATGATTTGAAATGAAATAATGTATATGTGTATATATTGTGTTTGGTTGGGTTGTGGACGAGGATTCCTAAAATGGAAGTTGAGAAGTTGAGGATTGAAAGATTAGAAGTGTTTTAAATGTTTCGCGAGGTTTTGTAAATTTGGGAAGAGTCAAACCGGAGGAAACTACAGCTAATTTTTTACGAAAAATCCAAGTGTTTGAAAAATAAAGAAAAGAAAAAAATTGCAGCTTAACTACGTATTTTCTAAGATATGTTAAGGATTGTAAAGGGGTTAAACTCCATGGATTTTATTTTCTTTGTTTAAGGAAAAGTTTCTATATCCATTGGAGTCTTGGGAGGAATCCCCCTCGGTTCATGAGGTTAATCGGTCGGGATCCTTCAATCTCGAAAGACTGATAAATCTCGGCGATGCGTCGTTTGCGAACGACCTCCTCTCTTAGGCATCACCTTCAAGCGTGATCCCCAACCTCGAACTCTAAGAGATTCGGCGTCGTACGCATCATATGACTCTTACTGCCGGCTCTGGTAGGTGAAGCGACATCTCTTGAGATCACCTCCTCGAGTGTCTCTAATCGAATCGGGACCCGATGGAACTCTCCCACCTCGGTCAAGATAAGCGGTCAGTCACCATGGCCTCCCATACAATGCCTCATATGGTGCCATCTGTATACCGGCCTGATAACTATTGTTGTAGGAGAATTCCGCTGGGAAGCGAGTGCTCTTCCCGGTGCCCTTATGATCCGGGACATGTGCCCTGGCGTGTCCTCCCAACACATGTATAATCCACACAGCGTGTAACCACATAACCCTTACTTTGTGTGTAGCGGCCTTCCCAGTCCTGATCGCGACAATCCAATGGACCGTAACTAGTCCATGTCATGACATCCTTATATTGAGCCCTTGCCGGCTCAACAACACAATGCAATTTCCAAAGGGGTATCCAAATCTAGAGTCACTCCCGACTCCTATCACTCAACTCTAAGTCTACGTGATAACCTGACCGTGTGTTTTCATCTTGGTTAACTTAACTCTTCGGCTTACACTTCGAGCCTCTTACATTCACACAGAAATTTAGGGATATCTCCCCGGGTCTCTTACACCCTAACTCCAGGATTCTCACCTTAGGGGATTAACGACCCCCGTTTTGCTTTGCCCAAACCTACTCTAGTACTCTTCATTTTTTCATCGAACTCACGAGTCTTCATTGGACATAGTCCTAAAGACAAACTCAACCCACACTCATAAAGGTGGTGAATGACCATCTTAGTGCACCCACGGCTCGTAGCGATGTTCACCAGTGCACACAGTGCAACAATGCCATCTTGTGACACCCCAATCCGGGGTCCACCAAGAGCGAGAATCCTCGGAGATCTCTGCATCATAATCCCGACCTATCAGGTCAACTCTCACCCTACATCCTAGGAGAGCATCTATTCTGGCTTCTCTAAAGGCCTTAACCTCTAAGCTTGATTCAAGGTCGTGTCGGTGTGACAGCCCGGCTAGAGTCCCAATTACTAACAACCCCGATGAGCATCCAGCTCATCCATGTCAAGCCTGAGCATCAACAACCAATATGTCTACCACCTACAGGTCCACTGCGCTTTCGTTGCGTAACTTTCCCGGTTGTCGACTTAGAGGCTGCACTCACAGCCCCTACGGCGCCTCTGTCTTAACTGGGAAGTGCTTATAGCACCAGCTGAAGGCCCAGTTCCTCTTACCCGTACTAGGGTTTGGAGGGAATGAACCATATACTCTCTGTTCTCTGACTAACTAAGGCTACTTGTTGTCCCAAAGTTCTGGATCCTGTCTCTGAAGGGCAATCTGTCTCACATGCTGATCCACATTTTGGTCTGAGAACTACGTGTAGGCGAAGTCTTACCCGCCTCTTGAGTATAGAAGAGGTTGATCCTCTTGCTGCAACACCCGCATCGAGTCTTCGAGCATCCTCGATCTCATGGCGGGGCCATCCCGACCATGGAGTCCGTGTCCGTGGCGAAGTCCTCGATCACGCCCGAATGGACAACTTGGCCATTCTCGAATCTGTAATACAGCCCGATCAGCTTCGATATCTCGAAGATTGACATTCGGTCTCTCCCAACTCATCACGGCCTCAACCTTCTCTGGGTCCACTGACACGCCTGATGCCGACACCACGTGTCCCAAAAATCTCACCTCGATAAGCCAAAACTCGCACTTACTGAACTTGGCGTGGCCCGGTGGTCTCTCGAAGCAAGCTGTAAAACAATCCTCAAGTGATACCCTTGATCCCTGCGTGGGAGTAGATCAAGATGTCATCCACGAAGACTTCGACAAACTGATCTAGATAAGGTTGGAACACCCTATGCATGAGGTCCATGAATGCATTTGGCGCGTCGTCGATCAATAGACATCACCCAGTAAATTGGTGCCATGCTTGGCGTCTGGCATTTGTCTTAGGGATATCTGTCTCCCTAACCCTCAACTGATGGTAACTAGTGCGAAGGTCTATCTTGGAGTAGACTCGCCCTCCTCTCAACTGATCAAACAAATCATCAATCCTCGGTAATGGGTATCGATTTTTTATCGTAACCTTATTCAACTGCCTATAGTCAATGCACAGTCAAAGGGTCTTGTCCATCTTCTTCGCAAATAGAACCGGAGCGCCCCATAGTGAAGTGCTCGGTTTAATGAACCCCTTGTCCAATAGCTCATGTAGTTGGACTCTGAGTTCCTGTAACTCAACTGGCCCCATCCTATGCGGAGTCATATAGATGGGTGAAATCTGCAGGGGCGTAGCTTCGATCACAGAAGTCTTGCCCTCTGTGGAGGTAGTCAGTGGCTTATCACGGAAAAACATCCACATAATCGCACACTACTCAAGGTAGATCAGTCACGGTCTCTCCTCGTCCTCTGGGAATTAAGGCTCACTAGCCAACCCTTCTTGTCCTGACACTGGACTCGTATACCGTCTGGGGTAAAATGTCATGCTTGTCCCCCTGAAATACCACACAAGTACCGTCCTGCGTATGGCGGTAACCCTCCTACGCTCACAATCGATAACGACCACATGGTGTCGGTAATCCATCCCTAGGATGACATCGACTCGACATGTCCATAGTCCTCCAAGTCCACTATGAGTAGAGTCCCGAGATCTCAATTCGCAACCCGACATATCATCCCTATTCTCGCCTAATACCTAGGGGAGGAACTCACATCCTGAGGCTCCTCCCCAAGGTCTCTAGAGTCCTTGCCCATTTCCCACACAAGTAGAGGCCTCATCTCTAAGTTGGAACACCGCTAGTCTAATCTGGTAGTGTTAGAGTGAATTCCATAACCTCTAACACCTTTAACCAATCTACGTATGAACCAATGAGTGTCGGATCTCCGCCACACGTGAATGTCGGAGGATGATGTGCCACTAAAGCCTGGAGGTTACTAGGACCTCCTTGTACATGCTATGCCGGCTGTGCGATAAGCGAAATTTCTTCATGGCTCTACAACCTCGGTAAAAGCCTGCGATCAAACAGGTGGTGTCACGACCCGTTATGAACGACCTGTGTCCTGCCGTCCTCTACTAGCCATCGACACAATTCAAATGGCAGTTAAATCTCAATACAGCATCTAAGAACTAAACCTGACCCTGAGACACTATTCATACACATAAATCGGTGTATACATTGTCCTTGCATTTACAGTGTGCAGAGGCAATCAATGCTCTGACTAAAACATTTTTATCATGAAATTTCATTTTGAAAATTTTATTTTCGCAAATTTGTCTAATTTTATTTGATTTTATTTTATTTAATTAAATATTTAATATTTATAATTATTTTTTAGAAAATTTTTGTGATGAGCGGTGTCAAAAGTGTTCGAGCGATCTTGGTCAGCGAAGTCAGTACCTGAAAACACCCGACTGGCCTAGGTGAGCACACCAGGGCGCGCCTGCCGTGTCGTGGCTAGCCCGGCCGGTCGTGTCGCCTTTGGCCCGGTTGTATGTCGTGGCACAGGCCGCCTCTGGTAGCCGTATCGCGGGCTTAGGTCGCGATCTGAGCCAGCGACCTCCTGACTCCTCTTGGTCACGATACACTTTGTGTGTGTGACTATTACCTCAAACTATGCCCTTGCCCACCCGCCTGTCTGATGGAAACGTATTACATTACATTGCCCCTCCCAGCCAACTAGCCTTCCAGCCTGCAATACAATATTTGTATTGCAACACACCTCAACCGGCCTACGCAATCTGACCAGTCCTCCGCACTGCCGATACAATCTTATGTGTTGCATGCAGTCCCTAGCCAAGTCGAGCTGTTGCAATACAATACCTTTGTATTCTGTCTGACTCTCCAGCGACGAGTCCTTATGTCACGATACAATTAATTGTATCGTGACCCCAGCAGCCCAACTCTTTTTGTCACAATACAACCCAGCATGTTGTGACCTTCTACCAATACTTGAACTGTGCGTACAATTCTCTCCGACCCTCACTCTCTATTGCAATACAATGCAACCCTGCAATACTATTTTCCCCTAGGCTGCAATACAATCCAGCCACCTCTTTCAATACAATTTCTACCCTATTGCAATACAAACCCTCCCAGCCCGTGCACTTCGGCAAGCACAGAATCCTGATACAAATTTTGATATCCATGATACAATTGTGTGGCTTCAGTTCTGCACAAATTTTTTTTTCGTTTTTCCTTATATTCCCGGTAACTGGAAAATACCAAAAACATACACCTATTTTTTTTTTTTCATTTCAGGAATACTTTCGAATAGAGATTTATAAAAATTTATTTTCTTCAGTTTTACACTGTAAAACCTTAAAAAATTTATTTTCTTCATCTTTAAACCTAATAAATTTATAAAATTTATTTTTCTTCATTTCCTTTTTCCAGTTCACTCATTGTAAACTCCCACAACTTTTCCTATGTGCTATTTGCCTAAGCACACAAACCATGCACAGTACATAACATGGTATACTCACCATTCATCAAACAAACACATGATCACACATGTTATAAACATCAAATCACACAAAACATGACAAACACATGTATGCAGTGTCCTAGTTTTGTCCCGTGATTTCCTAGGTAGTCTTATACCTACACTTAGCATCGAACCACACCTAGTGTTGATGGATACCCAAACCCGAACTCCCTAGGTATTCGTATACCTAAGCTCTGATACCAAGCTGTGACGCCCCGATCCCGGGGGTCCGTTGACTACTCGTCAACCCGTGGAAACACTCGTGAATGTCGGGTGACCCGACATCTCTCACAAAAATCGGGCAGAGTCTCCTTTGTACGGGGGCTCTGAATACAACACACAACAATATAACTGTCCCAGTCGACATCAATCACATGATATCTATATCCCGAGTAAAAGCGGCCTCTTGACCCATACCTGTCTCATCATCAATATAAACCAACTATATCCAATAGTTTCAAGAGTTCAAAGTTAATCTTATACAACATATATTAAAATACTAGAATTCTAATACATGTAAAACCATCAAAGCCACATTCCGACTTTCTTCTAAAACTCAATCTCTAGGATGAGCCATCTCCTCATAGCTCCTGTACACCAATGAAATAATATCCTCGGCAGGTGAAAGCTAATGCTCGATGGTGAATCACCTAAGTGGGCTACTCTCCACCTAAGTGCATATCACGATGCTCAGTGAAAACATACATTCCAGTAAATCGTGATCTACTTGAATGTCTAACTGATCATCTCATATCCCGAGTCCTCCCCGACTCCCTCACACCTGCCGAAGCGACGTATGAGAACCTTAGTTTTTATTTGTTTGTGGACAACCCTCCGATGTATATATATCAATTGGGCCATCTCCGACGATTGATATTATGTATGGACTACCCTCCGATGTATATCAATTGGACCGACTCCGACGATTGATATTTTATTTGGACTACCCTCCGATATATTCATTATTTTTAGACAACCCTCCGAACCATTCTCTCAAGAATTACCTCATGCACTCACTCCTATCGTCCTAGGGTGCCCCAGTGCATATGTAATGCATGATGCCAATTCCATTTCAATTCTATAACATATGCAAATATATAATCATGCATATATTCATATAATTTTAAATCACACAAACATGTATGTTTCACCATCAATTACATCAAAAATTAGCTCCATTGGGCTAATGATCAAACACAAGCAACTTCGATTTGAATTACTCACCCAAACACATTATTTCACAAAAATTATTTTGTGAACCTATCTCGGGAATAGTGAAACCCTCGGTTACTATTCTGACAAATCACCAATCATCGGTTCACTTAGTGAACACGAATTTCATGACCATTTCGGCTTCAAACATCAAGCATGCATTAACACACAATGCAATTAAAACCCAATTCAGCCGTGGGCGATCCGCAGGGCGCACCATTGGGTTTCAAAAATTATAACAATTCGGTCCCAGATTTGGGGTTCGAGTCAAGCGGCCTCACGGCCTCATTCAACTCAAACATTAACAAAGTACTTAAATAAAGAATAAAACCCAAGTAGGGAGAAACCCCTACCTCTCGGAGTTTGTCGAAACTCCTCAAATCCGGTACCCACGCGTAGGCCTCTCCACTTAGAGCAGCTTTCCTTCTTGCTCCGAAGACTTCCGATGGTCGGATTTGCCGGAAACTTAGAGAGAAGTCAGATACTCTCTCTCTACAAACCAAATATCCAACTCTTTGTAGCTTTCTCCCCCTCCTCCAGCACGTTTTCTTCCCTTTTGAATTTGGAGAAGACAAGTACTGTACACTATTTTGGCATTTTCTCATTTAATCAATTTCAAAATGACCATTATGTCCTTCTTTTCCCAGTTTTTACATTCGGCACTATCTCGGCCGTCCATTTTCATCATTTATCTACTCATGCCACTTATGGCACATGAGTACGTGTTATATGTGACTTTCGTCGCATCGCAAACCGTTTTACGGCACCCGAAACGCGATGCCTCAAAAAATGTGCCAACTCGGACTGTCTCGGAATTCAACGAAATTCGACGTGCTAGCTAGATTTCGCGAGACGATTCCAACGGTGAAATCTGTTTCATCATCGGTTAGAATAAATTTTGGATTTTTGACCGAAATTTCAACTTTGTAACCGAAATTACGATTTTGCTATTTTTCCAGAAATTTGAATTTCTCAGGTCTTACAGTCACTTCTCAAATTTGGAGAGCAAGAAGACTATTGAGGATTCAAACAGTCTAACTATAGCAGTTTAACATCTTAAGATGTTAAGAAAGCTATTAAGAGGTTGATGATGAGTTAAAGGCGAAGGGTCGGCTGTTGCTATTAGTTAGCATCTTAAAATAGTTAGATAACCCTCAATTAGTTCACGTTTTTTTATTTAGTTCCCCAATTCTATTCCAAAGTCTTTCAATTAACAAGGAAATATATCAAACAGAGAAATAAAAATAAAAGAGGATATTCTAACCAAAGGAATTCAAAATTACAAATCACTACATTCAGAGAAAAAAGTAGGAAGTTGATATAGACTGCCCCATGATTTAAGTAATTAAGGGACTAAACTATTGAAAAACAAGCAAGAAGAGCTACTGTATCATGGGCTTTGTCAAGGAGTTCCAATATTCTAGGCGTAGCATGCAAGAGTTAACTCAAATATTGTAGAATAGCGACAACCTACTTCACTAGTTTTCGTATGTGTTCTCTAGTCTTAGTTCTATTTATTCAAAGGTTGGCAATTTTAATTCAGCCTAGGAAGAAACAAGCATATAATTATGCAAAACATGTCAACACATCAATTCTGCAACCAAAACTTACATGTATCAAACTCACCATGGTAATCTACCTCCTATATGTCGTTTCTTTTCCTTATCACAGTAGAAGACCAATCCTGCTCTAGTGCAAACAGGCAGAAACAAGCTAAACCTGAAACAGGCTGCAATGAGCAATTCAGAAAATCATTTTAATTCACAAGATCGATGAAAATAAATTGGAATGCCTTGACATGTGAATCTCTTTGTGAGATATATCATTTTAGAAGGAAAAGATTAAGAGAAAAAAAAAAAAAAAAAAGACTGGTGAATTGACAATATTTGAAGCATTTGAAAAAAATCTCTGAACAAGACTTGATGCAACACCAACAATGAAGCTGATAACAGAATCTCTACACCCTTAATAAATGTTTTACAGGATAGATCTTTTAGCATCAAAAGATTTGGCAGCAAACCCTCTCTTGACCATAACTTTAAATCAACCTAGTTTGCCGCACCTCTACAGCAAATTAAGAAGAGTAATAGCCAAAAATGACCACATTTCCTGATCAAGAATCACCTTGAAGCTGCGTCAAATAACAGGAAAGAAATGGAGATAACATGACCATGTATAGATTACCCTACCTCAAACAGCTTTTCCAGTATCGCTACTCTGACCTGAGTTTTTTGTCCTTCCCCGGAATCAGGTTTTGCAGTTGTACTGCATAAATATCTATGGTTCATCATTAGGCTATGGATTCAAGGTCGAAGAAAGATAATCTAGCAAAAAGCGGAGAGAATGAAAAATCAAAATCAGTCCGAACAAAATCCGATCAAAATCTAGCAATAATGAAGAATGAAAAATTAAAATCAATAAAAAAAAAAGTAGAAAAGTATAAACAGGAGATTAGAGAAAAGGCTAGGTGAAGGTTATTCTCCGACGCATCTTCTGATTTAGTAGGTGGAAAAAAAGGGAACCCTAGGGTGAGAGAGAAAGGAGACTAGGCGAAAAGAGATCAAGGTGATGATAGATCATCTTACACATGAAAAATTACAAGTCCTTCTGAGAGCAGAAGATGGAGAGGGGGAAACATGAAAAGGGCTTAAGTAGAGGGTATATGGTCACCGTCGAGGGAAAATATATGAGGGTTTTAACTGGTATCCCTGGCTAAGGTTAGTGATAATTTCTATGCCCGCATCAATCCTACCGAGGCGGTAACACATGATTTTTAGTAGGGGTGAGCATGGTTGGATTAACATAACCATGTCACTAAAAATAAACTAATCATTGATTTTCGGTTTTGTTATTTATATAAACCAAAAACCTAATCGTCAACATGGTTAACTAAATTTTCGGTTAACCAGAATCAACATGATTAAATTTGTAATATACCTAAATATTTACCATTTGTATCTTGTTTTTAGACTTTTTTCATAGATAAAGACACAAAAAAAACCAATTAGAAAATATTTATCCTTTATCTTTTAAAATATGAAAAAATAATTTAATAATTTTCTTTCAATATATTTTTAATTGTTTTCAAGAATCTAACATTCCTGAATATATATGCATATCTCATAATATATTTAAAATGAGATATCATGAAATATTAAAGAATAAAATTCTGTACTTTATATTTGAAATTAAAATATTTTTTTTTGGTCGATTAACCAAAATCATAGTTTTTGTATTTTGTAAACCGAAATCAAGAATTGTATGAAAAAAAAAAAAAAACCAAAACCAAAAACTAACCTATCGATTCGATTAACCTATTTTTCGGTTGGTTCGATTTGATGTAGTGAATGTGCTTTCATGCTTACTTTATTTTAGCATTTTAATAAATTCATTTCTCTTATTATTTCTTTAATCCGCATTGTGGGGGGAGGGAGGGGATCTTCTTTACATATTTGTGAATTTGAGCATTTTATTTCCCAAAATTTATTATCTAAAATTTAGGTTTAAACCAATTTTTACTCAAAAAAATTCACATAACCTATAGGTATTCCAAAGCCAAACAGATCAAGTATCTAACCTTGTGAAAGCTCCAATTTGATTCCTAAATTAAAGCTATGTTTGGTTTCTCAAATTTGAGGGAAAATTCACAAGAAAAAAAAATAGAAAGAGAGAGAGGAAAGAAAAACTAGAGAAAAAAAACAATAAAGTTAAATCCGTCATTTTATTATATTTCGCTACTTCAAACTTATTTTATTTATTGTATTTCATTTATATAAAGATTAAATAATTTAAAAAATATGTGAGTTTCTAAAGATTTATTTATATGGTTTCTTTTGAGATTTTCCATTAAATAATCAAACATAAAGAAGATCATTTTCCTTAGAATTTTTGTTCTTTCCTTGGTACTTTCTAAAAACCAAACACAACCTCAATAAAAAAAATACTAAGGAAAGTAGTTTCTTTATGTTTGGTTTCATTATTGAAAATACAAAAGAGAACTAATTATAATTAGAAATTTATATATTGTAAAATTAGTTAATGTTTATAAATAAAGGAAAATAAGTGAAATGGGCTGGAAAATATTTGAAAATATATTGTCTTTTGCCCTTAATGCTGGGCATGAAAAGTAAATTTGTTTTAAACGTTTTCATGCATGTACAAAAACCAGGATGAGACGAATTCTTCAACTAGGTCGGTAGAAGCATCAGCAAGCACTTGTCAATTAGACATCTCTGGCCGATGGAGGCTTTATTTCATAAGCAAAGCAACGCGTAAATGGCTTGATGTGAACTAGACCACATATGTGAGGAAATTCAAATTGGGTCCTAAGGATATGATTTCCATTCATTCATCGCGGTCTACTGACCTTCCGCCACTCCCTTTTTTTTTTTTTGATAATAGAAAATGTAGAAAAGAAGAGAAACAAATTCGGTGGGTGAATACATTCAGAATTTGGCTAGGTAATGTTGTGTCTTCTTCTGCTACTACATTCCTAAATATTCGATATTGGATTTTACACAAATATTTGTTTTTAGAAATCCACCATACAAAGACCCATAAGAGTAGTAACTCACTAAAAATTCTATTCTGAAACTTATTCAACTTCCTACTACCAATAATCAATTGAACTCTAGCATTCTATATATATGATTAACAATGAGATGAAGAATGAAACGAATTTTCAAGGGTGATGACCGAAGTTTACTAGACATCCTTTATAACCAGAAGAATTATAAAAAAAAGGCATGAAATAATATACAAAAAGGAGGGTCAGCACGTCTCAAATAAGAACACTAGTGAGTGTTTTCCATTTTGGATTTTATTTCCCATGTAGAGAATCATGATCCTTGGCAGATTTCATGCTGGAAGATTGCATGCTGGAGTTAACGTGATCCTTGGCTGATTGAATGCTGAAATTATCTTTATGACTCCCCCGCAAGCTAGGGGTCGGAACTGGTGCACTCCTAGCTTGGATCGGAAGACTTGAAAAGAGTTCTTAGGTAATCCCTTTGTGAAAACATCAGCAATTTGTAGAGATGATGGGATAAAATGTGTAACAAGAACTCCATTGGCAACCTTTTCACAGACAAAATGATAGTCTAATTTGATATGCTTGGAGAGAGCATGGAAGACAGGATTTATTGTCATGTGGAGTGTGCTGAGGTTATCACATAACAGTTGAGGAGGTTCATAAATTGGAATACCTATATCACGAAGAAGAAAAGTAAGCCAAGTTATTTCTGCAGTACCAAATGCAAAAGACCGATATTCAGCCTCAGAACTTGATCTAGAAACTGTGGGTTGATGCTCAGAGGACCAAGAAATACAATTACCCCCAGAAAATATAGTACCCATGCTTCTTTTCCATGTTCATGCAGCCTACCTAATCAGCATCACAAAAACCAGTGAGATGAAGTGAGCTTTGTTTAAGAAATCTGATTCTGTAGTCAATTGTTCCCTTCAAATATCTTAGTATGCGTTTGATAGCTCTCAAATCGGATTCAGTGGGTGCTTGGAAGTGTTGGCAAGCCTTATTAACAGAATGCACAATATCAAGCCTTGTGCTGTTAGATATTAAAGGGATCCAACAATTTGCCTCTATATTGACTAGGATCACAGGTCGTTCAAATGTGATGAAGTAATGGTAGACTTGAGAGTCACGTGTGGAAATAGAAGTGTACTCCATCTTTTAGAGTTTCACAAAAGATCTTTAATGTATTCGATTGAGATACAAACAACCCATTACGAATGTGGTATTTTACTCCAATCCCAAAATAATGCAAAGGTCCCAAGTCTTTAAGAGAAAATTCTGCACTCAAGGTATTGAGGAAAGTTACCAATGATTTTATATCATCAATTGTGATGATAATGTCATCAACATAGATAAGCAACAAAATAATGGAGTGACTCAGAAGAATAAAAGGGATGAGTCCGCTACCACAACAAAACCAATATAAGACAATGAGACGTTTATCAAACTGTGCCTTTGCGGTTACTTTAGGCTATGAAGAGAACGCGATTCAATCAAGATACATAATTAGAAGACTATTTTATGAATTCGAGATTGACCCATGAATACCTTTCCTTAGAAACCCATGCAAAAAGGCGTTTCGACATCTAACTACCTCATTGTCCAATCTGAAAAGTCACCGAAGAAGACATGATTAACTGATAGTAGTTATTTATAAATTTGTAGCTGTGTGTCTGCACCAAAATCTAGACCTAGTATTTGAGAAAACTCTTGGAGCAACCAGTCAGGCTTTGTATCTTTCTACTGCTCGATCCGCAGATTCAACTTTGTTTTAAATACCTATTTAGAACCTACAACATTAGCAGTTGAGGGCCTAGGAACCAAATCCCAAGTCTTATTATGGGTTAAGGCCTTTATCTCTTCTTGCATTGCCTCAAACCAATGGGGAATTTTTAATGCAGTAAGCTATACTTTGGCTCACGAATACTACCTCTTGTTGTAGAAAAAGTGATCATTTGAGACTTCAAACCGAGTCATTCTCGAAGCATTTCTAGTGATCATGAGAGTCCCAGGATTATCTTTGAGCCGTTCTTGAGGACCATATATCTGGCATCTTTGAGGAGGTGAGAGATCAACAATTAGATGCTAGCTAATATCAAGAGGATTGCTAGTAGTAGAGGGATTGTAGCCACTTGTAGCTGCGTGATTCGTGAAGAATTCTGCAGCACCACTGGGAGTTCCAATGAGTGGTTCAAGAAGAAGAAGTCGAGGTTATACGCTTTCACTCTAAGAGGTAAAGTAGACGCCCAAACTGAGGTGTCCGCTGATCACCCGCCAACCCGCTTAATACCGTTGCATCACGACACATACCCGAAAATGGCCTCGTTTATAAAACCAATATTCATCAAATATTCAACTAACTATCTCCACAGTCCAAGAGTTATACATTACTCTTAATACAAATACATATTAAAATCTACAATTCCAATACATATTACCAAAAATATCGTGCGTTACATATCCTACTCTTCAAAATCGTTTCAAAGCGAAGCATCATCTCGACCGCCGCATCGTGGTAAGAGCTCTTTCACGTAGGCGAAATTTATCGCCGCTAGCGGGAATCGGTTTCAAACGGGTTACTTCTCATTCCAGTGATGAGGTAATTGCTCCACTTAAACATACACCTCGCAAATGCGTTGATTCTTACTCTGAATGTCTACATGTCCATTCTCATGTACCCGAAGTCCTTCATCGACGCTCTTCACACTTGCCTAAGTCATGTATGAGAAAATATCATTTTCAAAACAAAAATTTGTCGTTCTTGAAAATAAACTATCGGTAAGTGTCGATAAAATATGACCTTCCTCCAAGGCGAACACCGGGCTGGTGAGCCGAAGTCAGCCATGGTCCCTCACATCCAAAATGACTGTTAAGCCTCCATCTCCCAACCCAATTTTCCGTAAAGCATCTCGAAATTTTTCGCACTATGTTCGCTTAAAATTATGTCATGCACTTTCACATTCAAATTATAGGTTACCTGAAGCAAGTATATGAAATGCAATAGTTACTTCATCTGCTTTTTATACAATATAACAATTATGCATATATTCACAAATTACATTCACACATGTAATTTAACATGGATCAACCATCACCCAAACTAGCTCACTTGAGCTATTTAATATTCATCAAACATCACCCAAATTAGCTCATTTGAGCAATTCACAATCTCATCTCCAATGGCCTACACACACAATTATATTCCATATAATTGAGCAAATCACAATCTCATCTCCAAAGGCCTATATACACAATTATAGCCCATATACCAGACATCATGTTACTCACATCAAGCTTATGCATTAACCTACACTCCACACAACTCAAGCCATTCATTTCAAAAATATTTCAATAAATTATGAAACAACACTTAAATGAAATTTCCCACGACATTACCCGACCGCCCAAATGGGCTCCAAAAATTCCACCACCCGGGTCCCAAGTTTTAGATTCCACTGCACCGGCCATTCATGCCTCAAACCAACTAAACATTACAAAACACTTAAACAAAGTGTAACTTCAAGTAGGATAAACCCCCACCACGGAGTATGTCAAAACCCCAACTTTTGCGTCCACGCATAGCTCTATCGCAGAGATCAACTTTCGCTCTTCGCTCGGCGAAACCGCGGTCCGATTTTCATAGATCTAAGAAAGAAGAAAGAAAAAGAAAAAAAATAAAAAAATTCTCTCAGCACTCTCTCTCTCTCCCCCAACCGACGCCTCTCTCCCCTTTTTATTGATTTTTTTCATTTTATTATTATTATAATATTATTATTATTATTATTATTATTATTATTATTATTATTATCATCATTTGGATAAACGATTTCTATTGCCCCATTCGGATCCATTTTTGTCCCGAAAAATTTTATTTGTTTTCAGTTCACTTTATTGTAAATGAACTTAACCAAGCTACTTTCTCGACTTCCGAGAGATTTTCGTAAAATTCGCCTTGGAAGTCACCAAGGATTTATCACCCGTAAATTCGTGAAATATTATGACTGCCCACCAATGAAACTTCTTTCTCGTCAATAGATTTCATGAGACGAATTTAATCTGGCCACAAATTCCTCGTTTCATCCGAGATCTAGAGAATTTCTCGCTTTCAACCAAATTACCGCTTTACCTCTTTCCGTAAAAATTGAATTTTCTGCTTTTATATTCTCCCCTTACCGCACTCTCGCCCCCGAAATTGTTTATACGCATCACTCATATGCATATGCTACCTTCTACAACTCCAAGATCGTGTCGGGTATGATAACCCGCATCAGGTCACAATCATTGACAACCCGATGTGTTGTCAACTCATCCATGTCAAGAATGACATCAACACCCAATATGTCTACCACCCTAAGGTCCACCACGCTTTCGCTGTGCAACTCTGATCTATCCCTGACCTAGATGGTCGTGGCTCTGGAACCCTCGTGAACTAGAAGCCCTGGGCTTCTTCCCCGAACTAGAAGAAGACTGACTCTCCTTCCTCTTAACACTAACACTCGCGTCCCTAGTGCGTCGAGCATTCTCCATCTCTTTCTCTATGGTCAGGGTTGTCCCAACCATGGAGTCCATGTCCCCAGAAGGGTCCTACTTCATCTCGCCCGACGGACAACTTCAGCCCATTCTCAAACCCTAACTCGTCATGTCCGTACACAAATCATCACCAAACGTACAACTCGCAATCTAGCCATGTATTCACGATCGCTTACGCTCCCGCCTCACTCTAGAACTCTGGGCCTTTGCATGTCTAGCAAAGGGTCGAAAATACTTGCTCATAAAGAGCCCATAGAACTCCTCAGCCAAGTCATTTCTAAATTTCTAGAGGTCTTGAACCAAATCCCACCACACTCGGGACTCACCCTAGCCGAACGTAGCTACCGATCTCGGGTCGCATCGAAGGTAATATCCATAGCCTCCAATACATTCTCAATCTGCCAAAACCAATGGTCTGCCATCATCGGATCCCCTCCCCCTGTAAACGTCGGAGGATGATGTGACTTAAATCTCCGAAGGGTTACCGACTCCTCTCGACTACTACCAGACTAGCCTTATGCAACGGCAAAGAATGCAGAACCCCACAGCCTCAACAAAGGCCTCGTCGGTCAAATACTAGTGGTGTTTATTAACACCTTGTGGACGCACTCCTCACGTGACTCGGCCTCCATTTGCCATCTACACATGTCAAATGGCAACAAACTTTATTTAACTTCATTTCTGCCAACTAGTAAATGCACATGCCAATTACTAGTAGACTTAATAAACTATGAATTAACCTGCTCATTACCTTTTTCCTTAATGGTGCTACTTGCCAACCAATTCTTTTTTTATTTATTTCAATAAAAGTCAACACTTCGTGTTCATTTCATTTTCAAACCCTATATTATAGTCTAACCTTAGCATTCCACTTTTTCCTATATACATTATGCCATGCATATAATTTTCCCACGCAATCACATTTCCCATATACATCATACCGTGTATAAGTTTTCCTACTAAATGTAAAATACACAATCTACAATCACAAACATGGAACATATCCGAACACAACATGAAACACACCATGCATGCAAAGTGGTCTAAACCCGTCCCATGAACTCCCTAGGTATTCGCAGACCCAAACCCGATAGACTAAGCCATGACGCTAGCATCAATTTCACCGCAATAGCACAACCTAAGCCCATGTCCCCAAGCCCAGGTAGTCGCAGAGAGAGATACCATGCCTCGATGCCACCAAGTCGTGAAGCCGGCATCGTGACCAAACTTATGGATACCCAAACCCGAGCTCCCTAGGGTAATCGCTATTTGCGGATACCAAGTCAGAAGTCGGTATCGGGACTACACTTATAAATTGCCAATCTACGTAGCCCTAAGGTAATCGCTACCTTAGCTCGATACCGTCGTGACACCCCAAACTGAGGTGGTGCCCGTTGACTACCCGTCAACCCGCGGACACTGCTTGTCTCAGACACGACTCATACTGAAAGTAAAATGGCCTCTTGGGCCCATAAAACCAATACTCATCAAAAAATTCAACCAACTATCTCCAATAGTCCAAGAGTTATACATTACTCTTAATACAAATACATATTAAAATCTTACAATTCTAATACATATTATCCAAAACATCAAGCCACAACCCGGTTTTCTTCAAATCGCCTCTAAAAGTGAGCCATCATCTCGGCTCGCCCTATACCCAAAAACATTCGATTGTGCAGGAGTTATATCGCCCAGGAATCCACCCTAAATGGGTTACTCTCCACCTAAGTGCATATGCAATGCTCCAATTTAAACACACACTCCAAGTAAATGCGTGATTCTACTTTGAATGCCTACATGCCCATTCCCATGTCTCAAGTCCTCACCCGACCCCTCACACTTGCCTAAGCCATGTATGAGAAAATATCACAAAAAACAAAACCTGTTGTTCTTGAAAATAAACTACCAAAGTGTCGGTAAAATATGGGACTACCCTCCGAGGCAAATTGGTTGGTGAGCTCAACAAATATGGTCCTCATCCGAATGATATGTCAGCTCATCTCCCAACCTACCCTCCCGAAAATCATCCTGTGAAATTCCTTTCGCAACCATGTTCATTTTTCAGAAAATTCATGTCATGCACTCACACCTAAATTCTAGGTTACCCAGTGCATATGAAATGCATTATGCCATTTCAATCATTTTTATAGAATATATCAATTATGCATATATTCACAAATTACATTCACACCATATGTAATTTAACATGGATCAACTATCTAAACTAGCTCACTTTGAGCTCTTCAATATTCATCAAACATCACCCAAATTAGCCTTATTCGAGCAATTCACAATCTCATTCCAATGGTTTACACACGCAATTATATTCCATATAATTGAGCAAACTACAATCTCATCTCCAAAGGTTTATATACACAATTATATTCCATAATTGTGACATCATGTTAACACATCAAGCTTACATTAAACTATTAATTCCACACAACTCAAGTCATTCCTATATTTCAAAATATTTCAATAAATTATGAAATAACCCCCCAAACAGTCTCTACATAGTCACGGACCGGGCCCAAATGCAACTCCAAAAATTCTCCAAATTCCAACACTCGCCCCAAGTTCGGGAACCATCAAACGACTGCTCAAGGCCTCAAACCAACCTAAACATTACAAAACACTTAAACAGCAAATTTCAGTAGGAGAAAACTCACCTCACTGTTTGTCAAAACCCCAACTTTTCGTGTCCACGCATAGCTCTCTATCACAGATCAACTTTGTTTCGCCCGATGAAAACCTCGTCGTCCGATTTTCTATAGATCCGAGAAAAGAAGCAAAGAGAAAGAAAAAAATAAAAAAAAATTCTCTCATCACGCCTCTCTCCTTTTTATTGATTTTTCATTATTATTATTATATTATAATAATACACAATATTATTATTATTATTATTATTATTATTATTATCATCATTTGATAAATCATTTCATGCCCCATTTCGATCCATTTCTCATTCCGAAAATTTTATTTCTTTCGTTTCACTACAAATAACTTAAATCAAGTCATTTCCGACTTCCGAGATTCCTCGTAAAACTTCGCCCTTGAAGTCACTAGAAGGATTTATCACTCGTGAATTGCGAAATATTCCTGACCGCTCTCGTAATTCAATGAAACTTTTCGGGGTCACTAGATTTCATGAGATCGAATTTAACTGCCGCAAATCGCTTTCTGGCCATCCGAGATCTAGAGAATTTCTGCTTTCAACCGAAATTCATCGCTTACCATTTTTTAAAATTGAATTTTTCTCCGGTTTACGCTTTAGTTCATGTTTCAAATGTAGGCGTGATGTTTCAATAGAAGTGGGAAATCAATAGTGCTTGTAATTCTGATACTTCTTCGTCATACCAAGGTTAAACTCGCAGAAATCCTTCATCTATATCGCTGGCTGCCTCAAGCATTACGAATAGTTCATGGGTCATATCGCACAACATGGGACCGTAATGTCGATTCAAGTGCTTGAATTTCATCAGCAAAAGAAATAGATTTTCTCAATTGGTTGTTTGTGTTCCATTTCCTAACTTCATTTCGTGGAATTGTTCAATCCCCTACACCAATCTCGCAAATGGTTTTCTTTCGGGCAAAAGAGTTAGCATAATGCAAAGCGAAAATTTCATTGATTATGTAATTATCGAGATATGGCTACACTCTTGGTTGAGTGGATGCCAAATATCTATACCCTTTATGCAATTGAACTATATCCAATAAAATGCATGGATGTCTCAGGTGAGAATTTATTCTTTCCATAGTCTTTCAGATATGGAAAACATTGGCAACCAGATATTCTCAAGCTTCTTTGTTTAGGATATTTATGGAAAAGCATAAAGAAAGGACTCTCCATAATCAACACTGTCGAACGTAGTCGATTTATGAGATATGTAGCAGTGAGAAATGCATCTACCCATAAACTCAAAGGTAGCTTCGCATGGAAAAAGCATTGTTAGACCCATTTCTACAATGTGTCTATGCTTTCTCTCCGTGACCCCATTCTGTTTTGGAGTTCCTGGACATGAAATTTATTGCAAAATTCCACACTTGTTCAAATTATTATGAAAATCAATTGATTTGAACTCACCTCCTCCATCACTCTGAAAAAATTTTATTTGCCTTTCAAATTGATTCTCGACAAGACTTGGAACTTCAAAAAATATTCAAAAAATTATGATTTCCTTTTTAAGGGGTAGAGCCAAGCATACTGAGTATGATCATCCACAAGATAACATAATATCTATCCCTGGATTGAATTATTTTGTGTAGGCCCCCATAAGTCACAATGAATTTTATCAAGAGGTTTGCTGGAAGTTTTATTTCTTAAACTAAATAGGAGTTTACATTTTCTCTAACTGGTTCCTGACACAAACTGTTGTTGATTTCATCCACCTAGACACTTCAATGAAATTCTTCTAGGAGCTTTATAGATTTTGTTTGTGGATGCCCCATAATGCTGGATGCCACAATTTCTAAATTTTGAAGCCTTTACTTGATCTAGTAGCTGTCATAACTTGAATCATATCATCCTTCAAAGCATAAAGACCTCCCTTTCTAATCCTCTCACTAATCTTGCTAAAACTAATCCCTTAAACCAATACAGAATTTATAGAGAATAAGTTATCGTATGTTGCCCACTGGACAACAAATTTTTCTTAATTTCAGTGAATTAATAATAAATTTTAAACTTAGATTCTATGTTTGGTTTTCAGCCTCAAGCCACCAATGTAATATTCTTAAAGCTTCTCCATTTCCCACAAATATTGCATCATTTCCTTTATAAGGAGCTATTTGAGTCATTTTACCTAGATTATTTGTTATGTGGGTTGTTACTCCAGGGTCCACGTAGAAAGTAGGATCCTTTTCTTCTTCATTTAGAGCCATAGTAGCCAAGGCTCAGAATCTTCTTCGATGTGAATAGTCAAACATGTTCCAACAATCCAAGGCACGGTTAACCTTATTACAAATTTAAGGTATGAGAGTACTCTAAGATTTTTGAGTTTTCATACGACGGAGGCCGACAACTAAAGTCGCTTTCAAAGCTCAGCTTGGTATGAACTTATGTTTCGATCAATAGTATTATTAAGAATCAAGCCATTGGTGTGAAGCCACGACCTCTAGAATGAAATTTTCCACCTCGGTTTCATGCCCTCGATGAGTAAAAGCTTGCTCTTGATTCATTGAGTCCTTACGCCCTCCTTTCTATCATAACCATTTGTTCATGCCCTTGTAGAGCCAAAACAAACTGATTGTATGAGGGATATGGTGGCTTTGATAACATTGCCACTCTAAAATCCATATATTTATTTCCAAGGCCTTGAGCAAGTTGAAAATCTTATCTAGATCATTCACAGGTTTTCTAACTACAATTTAATGCATCACAAATGCCTCAATTCTCTTAGATATTCATTAATAGATCTACACCTTTCTTCGACTCAAGTCTATCAAGTTAGTCAACCTCCTTTTTCTTTGCTCATGGATAGAAGCTTCTCTTCTAGAGAGTTCCAGACATCATACGAAGTCTCCATTCCATCCAATAAAAAGCCTCCATGAGCTCAAGCAGTCCATGAGGTAAGTGCAGCACTATCGCTGTGAGACCATGTCTCAGATTAACCGATCATCGGGCTCATCTCCTTCTGCATCCATTATCTCCTATGATATATCCTCACCCGAGATGATGAATTAACCCGAGACTTCGAATATAAGAATCCTACAGGCCATAAAAGGTAGTTTGACGCGTTTAGTTTGATGGAGATGAGACTTGAGCATTGATGGAATGCTTGGATGCTAAGAGTAGTTTATGGATTCGCCATGAATTTCAACTACTCTGATACCATGAAGAATGAAACGAAACGAATTTTCAAGGGTGATGACAGAAGTTTACTACCCCCAGACATCCTTTATAACTAGAAGAATTATACAAAAAAGGCATAATATACAAAAATGAGGGTCAACACGTCTCAAATAAGAACACTAGTGAGTGTTTTCCATTTTGGATTTCATTTCCCATGTAGAGAATCATGATCCTTGGCAAATTTCATGTCAAGTAAATCGCAGATGCTGGAGTTAACATGATCCTGGCTAATTGAATGTCAAATTATCTTTATCATGGTGATACCATGTGTCAGGATCTCGTGGATCACTATCTCGATACACCCCACCCCTCTACCGTACTGGGCGGCGGGCGTGTTGCCACCCACAAATCCCCACCGCTACCCCAACGACCAGAAACCCCGTGAAGCGGCCGCACGCTTGCTTCTAAACCTCCTATAAATTTTTCTTTTGTATTTTCAGTTTAGGATTTGGTAAAATCTTAGCAAATGAAAAACTTGCGCATATCACGCATTATTAGTCTAATTCCAAACTCGTATACATCCAATTTACACTATATCCAAAATACGGCAACCAAGATACCAAACATATTCTCACAATACTAAACTATACATACATATGTTCCAATACATTCAAAGTGTTTCCACAAAATATTCTTAATCTACAACACTTGTACAATGTCGTGGATAACCCCTATTGTGCTCCAAATACTTCCTCGCACTGCACCTGGAAAATAGTTTTTAAAATACAAAATAATGAGCTAAACGAGCCTCTGAGTATATGGTTCTATAAAGGTTTTGCTTCTAAAACATCTCAAAATGTAAAACTCTTTTACAATTATTTTTCGTGGCTTTTCTTGTTTTGCTTGCTTTAAAAGTTTTCTAAAACTTTTCTTTCGTTGCTGCTTTTGTATTTCTGCTTGCTTTTAAAAAGTTTATAAAACTTTTAATAATTTGCTGAGCTTTGTTTCGCTTTTCTTTTAAAAGCTTGTGTAAAACTCTTTATTTCTATTCATGAAGTTTATAAACTTCTATAATTTTTCGTCGTTTGCTTCTTTATCATGCTTTGAAAAGTTTCTTAAACCTTCATAAACCTTGCTTTAAAAGTTTCTCAAACTTTTCATAAAAATTTGTGAGCTCTACCAACCACATGTTTTTGAAAATAAAACCCACGGAGTTGGCTCAACCGATCGCTTTGAAATCTAACCTGAGCCCGGGCTCAACCTGCTTGCTTTAAAACTCTCCCAAGCCCCACGACTCGAACCAAATTGACATTTTTTCAAAATCAGGACATCATGCTTATAAAAACATCAACCACTGGAGGCCTATTTTTGCTTACTTTAATTCTAGTGAACACTGGGAACTCCTGTGGTTCAACTCGTGCCAGTGGAAGGACCTTGTCCGTCACACCGCTTCCTGAATATGGTGGAATTCAACTCAGGCCGCCATCACCATACTTCTAGTTAGAGCTCATAACCTTATATACTCCTCGTACGTGCCACTCTGCCTCCTTTAAATGCATGATGTATGTCCTAAGTTTGCCGACCAAGCAAAATTACAATGCATGTATGAAATCCTAACACCACGGCACGCATTTTAATACCTCTCACCTAAAGGTTTCTGCTTGTAACTAGAATACCTTGTGGTTCTTTCTCAAACTTTCTTTGCTTGCTTGCTTGCTTTTGTTTTCAGAAATGGTTTTACACTCGAAACCATTTACTTGCTTGTTGCTGAAAATGGTTTAATTATTTAAAACCATTTGCTTACTTGCTTGCTTATGTGAAAATGGTTTAATTATTCAAACCATTTACTTACTTGCTTGTTTTCTTAATTATGGTTTACAATTTAAAACCAATTCTTGCTTTTTTCAAAATGGTTTAACTTTAAAACCATTTCCGCTGCTTTTAACCTATCATTTGCTTCTTGAAAATGGTTTGCATTCAAACCATGAAATACCAAAGGTAAATGCTTTTATAATTATAATAATAATACACTAGTATTTGGAAAATGAGTTTAGAAACACCACCTTCTTGCTTGCTAAACTTTAGAGCATAGTTCCACACTTTTCCCCGCCTTTACTTTTTAACCTACACACTCAACCGAATACGACGACAAATTAATCGCCTACGCATAACTTAACATACTCCCTAGACTTAGTCACTATCTCTTTGTACTCTTTTAAATCTAAGGTGCTAAGGGTTCTATTCCAACTGGAATAACCCAATTCGGAGCAATCACTGCCACGTCCAAACAACCCGGACTACTCTATGTCTAAAGCTGGAATCAGAATTTTTCTTGCACATGGCCCCACTTTGAGTGAATTTTTGGGCCACTTAGGATCAGAATTTGAGAATGCCTATTTCTTTAGGTTTGGTTCTCCTTGAAGTCTAGTTTAAGTATCCACTTGAATCACTAAAATCGGATAAGAAATGAGCAAGTTATGGTTAAAATACGAAAACTGGTCGAAACAAGAAAAACAGAATGTGCAAAAATTCTAAGACACCACCGCTCATGTACCCCGCACACTACATGGTGTACAAGACACCATCGTCATGTACCTGCACACCCCTCAAAACTTGCCCAGATTGTTTTTCCCACTTTGATGCCAATTCACCCATACAACTTCTATAATTCATAATACCTTAAAACCAACTTGGAATTCATCTAAAACAATTCCAATAACACTTAAATGGGTGCTATGGAACCTCAAACCTCAAAACCTTAGGTGGAAATCCAAGAACTCAACCTAGGTCCACCAATTCTTTTTAAAACCACATAATTTTGATGATTCCATGTTTCTTTTACATCAATTGGGGTTTTACTCTCATAACCCCAACAATTTAAAGGTTTGTGTGATCTTTGCACAAAACCAAGACCAAAGGAGAACTAATCTCCATACCAAAAACCTTAGGATTCAAATCAAAAACCCAAAAATAAGGATTTCACACCTTGATCTTCTTCTCCCTCCTTTCTTCCTTCTCTCCTCTGGCTCTCTCCTTCTCTTCTCAAAACCGTGAACCCTAACCTTTTGGAGACCAAAATGACATTTTGGTTTTATTTTTCCCATTTTTATATTTTAGTATTTCCTTTAATTGCAAATAGCCCTCATCTTTTTAATTATTGCAAATCAACTTTTACTATTTCTACTATGGCCCATCTCTAATTTCCATATCCTATTTTCTAAATGACCATTGTACCCTTGTTCTCATACACAAATCCCGGGTTCCATAATTTATCATTTCCTACTTTAGTCTCCAAAATACTATAATGTGATACTTGGTACTCTTATACACCCCTACAAGACATGCACCGTATTAATTTCCTGACTGGTGTTACACTTATCCATTGTGTTTAAGTTTCCCATGAATTGGCATCCATAGTCTAACAAGCTAAAAAATTTTGACCTTTCAAGACCACCTCTAGTATCTTTTAATTATGAATCTTCCTATTATTGGTCAACCAACATATCTTAGTTATTAAAGACATAATGTCAAGCGCTTAAGGAATTACTATGGTCATAGTTTTTGTGAACACATCTTCTCAAGATTATTCGGGAGGGAACATAATATCTCAATCTTAATAAATATCATGGCATTTATTAAGAATACCTTTGTTACTATCTTCTATCACTAATGACCCAATTCATATGAATATATGATGAATCTTACTATCTCTATCCATAGGTCAAAGTCACCCCTAACTTTAGCATAGACTTATAATTGTCTTTAAAGGTTAAGAGATGATGCAATAAGTTAGTTCCATGAAGTCATGACTATTTGATAGCCTTGAGTCTTGATCCACTATAGTTTCTATCTACAAGTAACCATGCCTACACACTAGCATACTCCATGAGAACCTTATCTTGGATGCCAAGACTAGTCATCCCCACTAGGAGAGGTTATGCTACACCCTAATACAGGTTATAGAATTCATGACCTACAATGAACAAGCATCCATTACAAAACCCATGACATGGATCATTTGTGCTACTCTTAAGGTACTCGAGTCACATACAATGCGAAAGATGTAGGCAAGAGTACTTATAAGATATAATAAATGGAAAAGGATAAATAATAGTGAACTTCTATTTTATTAAACAAATAATAAATCCAAGAATTTATTACATCATTTCAAAACTTCTATCTCTGTGGCCATTAAAGATTCTTCCTACAACAATCTCAAGATTAAAGGTTTGGGTTATTTGTAACAGAATCTTTCTCAACCATTGCATCACCTATATGAGCCAGTCATGATTTATTCCCTCTCGATGCATTACTTTTTTGGTGGTTTCTTTGATCTTAGACCGTCATAATCTCACCATTATTGCTAAATTACTAGAAGAAAATGAGAATTAGTGACGAATTTTTATTATGGGGAAATAAATTTTGTTTGCTAAATATTTATATTAGCAACAAAAATTTTAAAATTTGTCCAATAGGTATTATATCTAATAGTTATATAGAGACAAAAATACAATTTTTGTCGCCAATTATATTTTTGATAAGAAATTTTTGTGTGAATACATTGTCTATAAAATAATTTGTGACAACATTTGACATTCAGCAACAATTTTTTTGCACAAAATATATATATTAGCAATGAATATTTAATAAGAATTTTTATTGCTAAAAATATTATAAATTTTAGAGACAAATTTGTGTTTTCATATTTATTGCTAGAACACAATGTTTTCATCTATAAATATTATGATTATTTTGTATTATATCAATAACTTAGACTAGATAATGTTATATAATGTTCAAATATATTTATTTTTGTACTTTAGCTCATATTTTTTATGAAATATAAATTTTTATTTCTTATAATAATATATTAATTATAATCAAAATTTCGTATAAGGATGACAACAAGATAGATTTGAAATTGGGGTTAAAATAAATTCTATACCCATCTCATTTAGAAAATTATATGGGGTAGCAAATGGGTCGAGGAGCATGGGAAATTCCAAAGTTTAACATTATTTTAATTACTTTTAATTTTTTAGTTACAAGAAATAGACATTATTTTTACAAATGATTAAAATGTTATAATTTGTATAACATTTTATAAAAAAAATATCATTATTATTATTAAATAACAAAATAGAAATTAAATTAATTTCATTTTAAAAATTGTGTTTATATAAAGGTGATATGAATTAAAATAATACCCTATTTGCCTCAAGTTTGGAAAAAACGAAACTTGTTAAAAGACCTCAAACTTGGATGCAAAACTAAACACGCCCCATTATACGAGAAGTGAATTGGGAAAAAAACCCACCTATTACCATCACTATCCTAAATTGTTGGATTTATATGTGAGTTAAATGACCTTAAACTAGATTTTGGATTATACATCATTTTTACATGGATTAAAGTCTTCAAAATATGAGTATGTTTGAGTGTAAAAAATCTTACACCATTGGTTTTGTTTATGACAACTTTGACATTGATTGATTATCGTAAATTTAATCTAAAATGTTGGTGTCTAAATTGTATTAAATATTTCTAAATTAATATATTATCAATAAAAGAATATTATGAAATTGAATTTTATGAAGAAATACTTTATGTGATATTGTTGGCTAATTGTTTTCTACCGATAAATATCTATTCTTTATTTTATTTAGTTACTTGTTCAATTTTCCATTTTTGTATTTAATATAAATAAGTTGAGTTGTAAATTACACCTTCTTGTTATAAAAATAACATAACCTATTAATTTTATCTTATGACTAAATAAAATACGATTTACAAAGAAATATAACACTCATCAATCACAATATATTGAGATATTTGATTTTGCCTTCATCAATTAAATATACAAGTGAACCAAAATTGTGTGCAAAAAAAAAAATCATATCTAAGTAAAATACACACGCGGTTGATTATAAGATATAAATGATTTGTGTGAAACCCCGAGAAAATCGAATTTTCTCAAAAAAGGGCAAAATTGTAATTTCGGTAAGAATATGAAAATTTTCTAGATCTCGATGATGAAACAGACTTCACCGTTGGAATCGTCTCGCGAAATCTAGCTACTACGTCGAATTTCATCGAATTCCTAGACATTCGGAATTTGCACGTTTTTCGAGGCATCGAGTATCGGGTGCCGTAAAACGACATGGGATGTGACAAATGTCAACTATAACATGTACTCTTGTGACACGTGTTATAAGATTAGAGAAGGGATGAAATGGATGGTTAGATAGTTTACGAGTCAAAAATAGTGGAAAGAGTGTGACATAAGTGGAATTCGGGAGTTTGTTAACGAATGAGACAAAAACATGAATAGTGACCTTCTCAATGAAAGGGAAAGCCAAAAAGGAGCAGAGATACAGTGATGTGCTGGGCTTCGGGAGTTTTTAAACCTTATATTCCTTCTCTCTACATCTCCGGCGACCGTCTGATATTCTCGCCAGTTAGCGTAGTGCTTCGTTTCACATAGCTGTGTGGCAAACGCACGGGCACGATTTGGTGGAGCTGATTGAACTCCTCGTGAGGTAGTGGGTTTTATCCTATTCTTGTTTTACCTTCAGCCAGGATGCCAGGTGCCAGGTTTGAGCCAGAGCGGCCGTCTGACGGTCCCAAAATCTTGTAATCAAGTGTGAGTTTTTCGGGGACCCATTGGGATAGTCTCGTGCAATGGGGGAATCGCTTGCAGCTTGTGTTAAACAGGTAGCTACGCAGCTACAGCGATTAAGTTTGTTTTCGTGATTTTGTCACAAAGTGTGGGCTCGATGTCGACAGCGTGGCCCACCTTATACCCACTGCTTTGCTTTCGCATCGTAAAACAGCTCCATTTTTTGTGTGACATGGATTATACGTCTTATGCTTGGTATGAAATTGCTGCTTGAGCCAGAAGCAAATAGGTTAATACATTATTTTAATGTGTTAACACAATGACATACCATATAAAATATATCGTATTTGTGAAGTTGTGGATGATATTAGAATTGCTTCGCTGACACTGGGAGTTGATCAAAGGAATTAGCATGTGGTGTGATTGTAAATTTGAGAATATATGATTGCTTTACAATCACACCACATGTAATTCAACTTTGATCAACCAACTCCCCAAATTAGCTCACTTGAGCAATTCACAATATCATCATCCTTTAATGCCTAAGCAAACACAATTACATATTCATATAATTATGTCATTGTGTTAACACATTAAAATCATGTATTAATCTTATCTATTTCACACAACTCAAGCCATTCAATTCAACAATTTCATACCAAAACACATGGACATTTACGGTCCATTTCATTGACAAATCGACTGCTTTTACATCTAAAATAGAGCGTTGGCCGTCCATGGGCAAACGACCATCCAACACTGGCTTCTACTTACTTTAACCAAACTCAGTCATTTCCGGCTCTCACATACAACAAAACGACAATTTATTACACAATTCTTACAACACAAAATGACCCAAAGCAAAGCCTTTACACTACCACGGATCGGGTCTCAATGGGTCCTAAAATTTAAGATTTGGGACCGATCAACGGCTACTTTACCCGCCAAACCAACACAAGCATCACAAAACACTTAAACAGAGGTAAAACAAGTAGGATAAAACCCCTACCTCACGGAGTTTGTCGAAACTCCCTAAAATTGATGCCCACGCGTTGCCCTCGCCACGTAGAACAACTTTCCTTCTTGGCCCGAAGAAATCCGACGGTCCGATTGACCGAAATCTTAGAGAGAAGTAGCTTTCTCTCTCTCTAGGTTTCAAAAACTCAAGCCCACCATCACGCTTCTCCGCCCTTTGGCTCCCTTTCATTTGAGAAGGTCACTATTCATGTTTTGTCTCATTCATTAACAAACCCAAAATTCCACTTATGTCCCTTCTTTCACTATTTCGACACATGGCTTATCTTAAGCCATCCATTTCATCCCCCTCTCTGGCCTTAACATGTGTCACAAGAGCAGCATGTTATAGTGACATTTGTGTCACATCCCATGTCATTTATTATATCTCGAGCAACTGGCGTCTTCGGAAAACATGTAGCTCGAGTCGCCTTTTAATTCGGTACTGAGCCGGTAGCCAGATTTTCGCCGGCATTTATCTAACAAGTGAAGTTCGCTTATCATCTGAAGCATCTAGAAAATTTGGATTTACCGAATTATGATTTTGTCTTTTTTTCAGAAAATTCGATTTTCTTTCTGGTTTCATTCTCCTCTCTCAGCACTCGTCCCAAAATTCCACGCACATACGCATTCAACCGCGTATACGTACCACTCAACTTCAAAATGCGTCGGTAGACACCCTGGGCTGTTGTCACAATTATTGACAACCCGATGACTGCCAACTCATCCATAGCCAATAATGACATCAACACCCAACGGTGTTTACTACCCTAAGGCGGTCCACCATGAGCAGAATCACTGAGATCCCTGACTCACAATCTCGACACATTTGACCAACTCTCACCCTACATCCTAGGGAAGAATTTCCCATCATCTCTAAAATAAAATTTTATAAAATAAAATGAAATAAATTTTGAAAAAAAAAGGAAATTTTCAAAAATGAAATTTTTGTTGTTAAAAATTATTTAATGTGGAATGATTGGCCTTGCACACCGTAAATGCAAAGGACATTGTGTATGAAATGTTTTCTGTGTATGAATAGTGTCTCGGGACTATGTTTATGCCTTATAGCTACTGCATTGAAATTGAATTTAACTCCGCTTATCGACATATAGATGGCTACCGAGGGCGAGGACGAGAGACGCTCCATTTGTGCATCGCCCAGCACTATCGCACCAGGAGGCCTTCACGAGGTCGTAGATTATGAAGTTGTCGCTTATCATGCATGTGCGAATAGCGAGCCGTGGCAGTCAAACGACTCTGCCTTTTGGGCACATCATCTCCAACGGGTGAGAGGAGGAGCTGACTTTAGGTCGCACTTACCTATGACCACGAGGGAGAGGTGGATGACATACGAGGCATCCAAGATATGGGCGTTGGTACTAAGAGGAAGGAAGATCCATCTTCTTCCAACCCTGAGCCAGCGTAAGACTTCGTCATAAGGATATCCAGACAGACCAAGGTCGATGGGACATTTAGTCAGCAGTATGTGATGGGATGTGTTATTTCATTTGCATCCCGACACTTTGGCCAGATTGCCCACTCTGAGGCGGTGAATCCCAAGGTTATGGACACCCTCAATCCCAATCATTAGTGAGACGAAAGCTGGTATCGCGCTAGATGGGCGCATGGTGTGCTACCACGCAAACTTTACATATGAGGAGGATTGCCCCCGCAGACAGTGGATCCTGTGGCTTCGGGACAATCCCAATCGTTGGTAGGACAGGAGAGGACACAGCTTGTTCCTCCACCCCCTAGTGGATCGTGGGAACTAATGTCATCCCAGTGGTGCCACACCAGCGACCTAGTACTGCACGAGTCACATGCACTGCACATAGCTGCAGGGTCGAGGTCGAGCAATGTGGCCTTGAGGCTGAGAGTCTGGCCGCCAGACGTATGATCGTGTTATCGTCACCAAGCATATGAGGCGATCGTCTCTAGCAAGCATGTCTCATGGCAGCGCCAGACCGAGCGTACGTAATAGCCGGATATGTGTGGTACATTTCTACTCGCACTTGTCGACTGTGAGTAACGTTAAATGATGCATCATGTTCATTCATTAATGCATCTTGTATGATAGATTTGGGCTTAGAGGTTGAGGCCTTTAGAAAGACGATGAGAGATTCTTCCCTAAGATCTACGGTGAGAGTTGGTAAGATGTATCGAGATCGTGAGTCAGGGATCTCAGTGATTCTGCTCATGGTGGACCTTAGGGTAGTAGACATATCGGGTGTCGATGTCATTCTTAACATGGATGAGTCACAAATATCGGTTTGTCAGAATCGTGACCTTAACCTGCTAGTCATACCCGATACACGCCTCGAGTAGGGTGAGGCAGACATGCACGCTGGCCGGGAAGGTGATGCGGGAATTTCCTGACGAAATTCTTTATGAGGGAAGAATGTGAAACCCAGAAAATCCAATTTTCAAAAGCGGCAAAAATCTAATTTTGCAAAAATCGAAATTTTTCTAGATCTCAGATGATGAAACGAATTTCACCGTTGGAATCGTCTTGCAAAATCTAGCTAGCACGTCAATTTTCTTCGAATTCCGAGACAGTCGAAATTTGCACGTTTTTCAAGGCGCCGAGTATCGGGTGCAGTAAAACGACATGTGATATGACAAAAGTCACCTATGACATGTACTCATGTGACACATGTTGCATGAGTAGAGAGATGATGGAAATGGACGGCCTAGATAGTGCCAAGTGTAAAAAATCCAAGACTTTAGGACATGATGGGTATTAAATGAAATGTTATTGAGGAAGAAGACAAGATAGCAAATAGTGATAATCTTCTCCATGAAAAGGAGACCAAAACGTGAAGGAGGGAGAAAAGATGCAGAAAGTTAGGTTTTTGAGATTTTGATATTTTTAGAGAGATAGAGAGCACCTTCTCTCTAGATTTTCGGGTCAACCCACCATTGACTCGACAGAGCAAGAAGGGAAAGTCGTTCTACGCGGCGCTGGCACAAAGGTGGCACTAGCTGAGGAGTTTTGACAAACTCCATGAGGTAGGGGTTTTATCCTACTTGCTTTACCTCTTGTTTAAGTACTTTGTTGATGGTTGAGTATGATTGAGGCCGTGAGGGGCCGTTTGATCTGTCCCAAAACTTGGGACCGAATTGTTGAAATTTTTGGAACTCCATCTGGCTCTGGGTGGACTCGTATAAAGGACTGCTTTTGGTGTTTGCTCATAATTTATGCACAAATTGTGTGTTGATATGTATGAGGCCTAAATGGCCATGGAACCTGGCTTCAAAAGGGAACACTGTTTGATGAGCGGGCTACCCAATGCATGTTCCCACTTGTTCGTTGGGACTCGCAAAGTAGTCCCTGGTTTGTGTGAATTGCACTCAAAAGCGTCCATATGTTAAAAGGAAATTGTTCTGAAATGAATGGTTTGAGTTGAGTGGAAATAGATAGGTTAATGCATAAGCTGATGTTAACATGATTTGCCTAATTATATGGAATATAATTTAGTATAAATGAGATGAAATTGCAATTGCCCAATTATATGGAATATAATTGTGTGTATATAAAGAATTAGAGAAATCAGATTTGCTCCAATAGCTAATTTGGGAGTTGGTCGATCCATATTGAAATTACATGTGGTGTGATTGTAAAATTGAGAATATATGCATATTTGATATATCAGGCAAAAATGGATTGAAATGGCATATCGCATTTTGTTATGCACCCCAAAATCGAAATTATAAGGAATAAGATGACAATTTTAATTCTTCCTCGAAAACGAATACGGGTTAAGTGGTAAAGGAATTTCCCCACAGATGATTTTGGGGGAATGGGGTTTGGGAGACTCGCTCACGTATCATTTCTGATGAGGACCATGACTGCTTCGGGAAGTTCTCCAACACATCACTGGAGGGTAGTCCCATATTTTACTCAAATTGCAATGTATTTTCAAGCACAACAGTTTTATTTTCAAAACTGTGATTTTCATACATACTTGGTGAATGTACAGGGAAAGTCACGAGGACCTCGAGACATGAGAACGGGCATGCATCTGCCAGATCACGTGATGCATTTGAGTGTGTGTTTAAATCGATCATTGCATATACTTAGGTGGGAGTAACCTATTTAGTGGTGATTCCACTACTCGGGCGATAAATACCCTATCGAGGGAATATTATTTGTGCACAAGTGGGCGCCGAGAAGACTGCTCATCTTAGAGGCCAGCCTGAAGAAAACCTGTTGTGGCTTGGCGTTTTTGGGATAATATTTATTAGAATTGTAAATTTTAATATGTATTTGTATTAAGAGAAATGTTATAACTTTAACCATCGGAATATAGTCATGTAGTATATTTTGATGAGTATTGCACCATCGAATATAGTCAGGTGTATATTTTGATGAGTATTGTTTACTGGGCCCAAGAGGCCATTTTTACTCGCTTATGAGTCTCGTGGAACAAAGACATATAGATTTTTACAGGTCAATTCGTCATTAACCCACTTCTGTTTTGAAATAAAATAAATTTGAATAAATTTATCTGGGTTTATTGAAAATGAAAAAAAAAAAAAAAAAAAAATATATATATATATATATATATATATATATATATATATATATATATATATATATATATATATATATATATATATATATATATATATATATATATATATGGATATATATTTTTTGGTTCTTTCCAAAGAGTGATGAATGAAAAAAAATTTGTGTGTGAAAAACTAAAAGAAATTACAGAACTGCTGTGTCGCCGGGTTGAATCGTGCTACGATACAATGGAAAATTGTTTCGTGACATGGCCTTATGGGTATGCAGTGGGCTGGGAAATAGTATTGCAATAGGGCGTGCTGTTTGGCTTGGGAGAAGGTCACGATACGATTGGATTGTATCGTGACAGGGGAGGCTTAATGGCTAGGAAGCTGCGTCACGATACAAACTTTGTATCGTGGCTGGGCGGTTGGAATGACTGAGCCTGTGGGTCAACACCAAGTAGAACAAGTGACAGAGCGAAGGCTCATTCGGGATACTGTGTCACGATACAAATTTTGTATCGTGGACTAAGGTGGCTCTGATGGTCAAGCTCAGGATCGCACCACACCCCAGCAGTATCAGGACCGTGAGGAAAGCTTGTTATAGCGCCGGTGGTCACGACCAAGGCCACGACAGCCTCGTGCCCCGCGCCGCACTCGCCACGACACTCCGCCGCAGCCCGCTGCCCCACGCAAAGACCACGACACCCGCCCACGACGCCCGAGTCTCATCGGGCGCACCGCACGCAGTCGGGTCACTGGTCAGGCACTTGGTGCACCACCAATTTCGACCAAGACACCTGAGCCGAAGTCATTGTTCATGAACACTCATTATGAAGATTTTCAAAAAAAAAAATTGAAATAAATTTTTTTTAAAAATCAAATCAAATAAAATGAGCTAAAATTTTTTTAAAAATTAAATTTTCAAAAATAAAATTTTTGATGTTGATAAAAATGATTTGATATATTGAATAAATTGTCTAGCATTGCTTAGGAATGCAGGGACTTAGGATATGAAATAAGCTGTATGAATAGTGTCTTGGCCGTGGCTCGAGCCTTAGAGATACTGCGTTGAAATTAACTTGCCATTTGAAATGTGTAAATGGCTAGTCGAGGGCGAGGACGCAGAGGGCGTCCACAGGGTACTAGTGAGGCACCACCAGTATTTGATCAACAGGCCTCAGAGGTCGAGGTATCATGATCAGCCGCTATTGCACAGCTAGTGTGGAGGTAGTCAGGAGGTCCTAGTAACCTCTAGGAGGTTTAAGGCGATCATCCTCCGACACATTCACAAGGAGAAGATCCGATGGTGGCACTACTGTCTGCACGGAGAAGGTGTTGGGGAGGCTGCGAAGATTACCTTCGACATGATCAGATCGACTAGCCGTCTACTAGAGGGTGAGGCCCAAGTACGGGTGGAGATGGGGAAAAAGACCCCAGAGACCTAGAGGCAATGACTTGGGCAGAGTTCCATGATCTTTTCTCGGGTAAGCATTTTCCGGGATATCATGACATGCGAAGGATCGAGTTCCTAGAGTCAAGCAAGGGACAACGATGAATGTGGATGGAGTACGTGGCTAGATTCACTGAGCTAGCCAGTTTTGCTGATGATTACGTGGCCATGGACATGGCCAAAGTCAGGAGGTCTCAGAATTAAAATGGGGTTGTCCATTCGTGGGGCGTGATCAGTAGACTCGCCCACAGACATGACTCCACGGTCGGGACAACCCGACCATGATAGAGAGAGATCAGAGGATGCCCGACGCACCTCGGACGCCGGAAAGTGCTAGTAGCACCTATATGTTATAGTCTCTTCTAGTTCTGTGGAAGAAGCCTAGCTCAGTTCACGAGGGTTCCAGAGCCCACCATCCCCGGTCAAGGACGATCAGTGCCAAATGTCAAGTGCACGGTGTGCTACTACTGCCGGCCGCTGTACCGAACACAGAGACTGATCGCCCCGCAGACAAAAAAGGATCCTAGGATTGGGACACGGGGTCCCAAGAGGCCATAGGAATAAGGATAGGGTGCAGTTCATTCCACCACACCCTAATGTGGGTAAGAGGAACCAATTTCAGTCGTAGGGTGCTATACGAGCACCTCCGCAGCATGGGAGGAGAGATGAAATGTGAGTGTGGGTCAAGGTCGTACAGGATGCCGAGGACCCATATGTTGTCTACACCAAGCCGTGCGAGGCTGAGCATGCAGATCAGCCGGACATGCAGGGTACGTTTTATACTTGCAATTATTTTTTGCATCATGTTCATCATCGCCTGATCTCAGGTGAGAGGTTCTGGGCTTTAGGGAGGTTGAGGCCTTGCAGAGATGAATGAAATTCTTCCCTAGGATGTAGGTGAGAGTCGGGTCATGTGTCAAGATCGTGGAGTTAGGATCCCATGATTCCATTTCACAGAACTTAGGTAGTAGGCACATCAGTGTTGAGGTCATTCTGATATGGATGAGTTTACAAATCATCAAGTTGTCGCTTAATGCACCTTAGCCTGTCATACACGACACTCGCTGAGCGAAAGTGAGGCCATATGCACGTGGTCGATGCATGTGCATGGAATTTCGACGAAATTCTTTTTAGCGAGTGGGAAGACAAACCTCAGAAAATCGAATTTTCAAAATGGAAAATCGAATTTCGTAAAAATCTGAAATTTTCTAGATCTCGATGATGAACGGACTTCAACGTTGAACGCCTCGCGAAATCTAGCTACCACAACAGAATTTCATCACTCGAGACAGCTTGGAATTTGCACGCCGAGGCACCGAGTATCGGGTGTCGTAAAACGACATGGGATGTGACAAATGTCACCTATAACATGTACTCTGTGATGCCAGCAAAGGATGGAGAGGGATGAAGCGATGGGCTTAGATTAAGCCATGTGTCAAAATAGTGGTTAAGTGGACATAAGTAGAATCTCGAGTTTGTTAATGAATGAGACAAAAATATGAATAGTGACCTTCTCAAATGAAAAGGAGCAAAAAGGAGCAGAGCAAATGTGATGCAGTGGGCTTGAGATTTTGAAACTTAGAGAGAGAGAGCTCCCCTCTCTAAGATTTCTACTAACTCGACCGAATCTTCTGCCAAGAAGGAAAGTTGTTCTACGCGACGAGGGCAACGCGTGGGCACCAGTTTTAGGGAGTTTTGACAAACTCCGTGAGGTAGGGGTTTTATCCTACTTGTTTTACCCCTTGTTTAAGTGTTTTGTAATGCTTGTGTTGGTTTGAGGCCGTGAGTGGAATGCCATCATCCCAAATCTGGAACCGGCGTGGAAATTCTTTTGGGACCTATTTACAAGCCTCAGGGCAAAGGTAGGGACCGCTTTTAAGCGCTTGTGTTGTAATTGTGTAATAAATTGTGCTTTGGTATGTATGAGGCCGAAATGGCTAGGGATTTTGGTTCCGCAAAGTAGAACCGATAAATGATGAGTGGGTCGCCAATGACAATTTAATTGTCGCTTTTTCTTTGGGACTCGTAAAACAAATTCCCACAGGTGACATGGACCATAAATGTCCATGTGTTTTTGTATGAAATTGTTGAATTGAATGGCTTGAGTTGTGTGGAAATAGATAGGTTAATACATGATTTTAATGTGTTAACACAATGACATAATTATATAAAATATAATTGGGTAATTCGGCAGCCATCGGGATGATATCGTGAATCGCCTAAGTGAGCTAAATTTAGGGAGTTGGTTGGATCAAAGTTGAATTACATGTGTGTGACGCAAAATTTGAGAATTTATGCATCATTGATATATTTGTATAAATTGTGTTGAAATGGCATGATGCATTTTCATATGCACTGGGTAACCTAGAAATTAGGTGTGAGTGCATGCCATGAATTTTCTGAAAAACGAACATGGTTGCGAATGGAATTTCATAGGATGATTTTTTGGGGAATGGGGTTGGGAGACGGTCCAACAGATCATTTCGGATGAGGACCATGACTGTTTCGGGAAGTTCTCCAACACATTCGCCTCGAAGGGTAGTCCCATATTTTTACCAAACTCCTAGAAGTGCATTTTCGATAACAACAAGTTTGTTTTTTGAAAAGGTATTTTCTCATGGTTTAGCAAGTGTGAGGGAGTCGGTGAGACTCGAGACATAGGAACGGGCATTTAGACATTCAAGTAGGATCATGAATTTACTTGAGTGTGTGTTTAAATTGGATCATTGCATATGCACTTAGGTGGGGAGTAACCCATTTAGGGTAATTCCACTACTGGACATTAGCTCACCCTGTCGAGGGAATATTATTTCAGGTACAAGAAGTGTTCGAGGAGACGACTCAGTTTAGAGGTTGATTTTGAAGAAAGCCGGATTGTGGCTTTGATGGTTTTTGGTATAACATGTATTAGAATTGTAAATTTTAATAAGTGTTTGTATTAAGAGTATTGTAATAACTCTTGAACTATTGGAATATAGTTGAGTGTATTTTATTATATTGGTGTATGGGTCCAAGAGGCTATTTTTACTCAGTTATGGGTCTCGTGATACGAGATGTGTAGATTTTCCGTGCTGAAGGGGTTGCAAACCTGCCCCAAGCTGGGCTACAATTGTTTTTGAGATAACTAGCAAAACAAAATGCATACTCATACGAATACTCAATTTAAATATTTTCTGATTCTGCTTACTTCTCTCTAACATGTTTTGACATTTGAAATTCTCTATACTACTAAAATATCTAACATTTCATATGTCAATATTCCACATTTGTGTGTTTATGTTACAAGTTATTAAACTACTTTGAATCAAATCACATGAAAGTTTTCTGCCTCACTCCTCAATCAGATCTTCTTTCCTTAATCGGATCTTCCAATTCGTGGTCATAATTGAACCAAAAGTCAACATGCTTTCCACAAGTGCGAGGACTACAAATTTGTCTCAAGTAAAGTTCATTTAAACAATTAAATGAAAATAATGATACATCGATTATCATAACTCATTATTTACTCTCAAAATATCGAGCAATCATTATGGAAGAATTTTGAGTCTCATATCAAAGTAATTAATTTAAAAATATACATAGCACTCTTTCAAAATATTCATCAAACAGTTTTTGTTTTTTAAAATAATTACCAACTACTTGCTTTAAAAATTTACCTTAAACTGCAGAATTCGGTGAATGCGGTTTTAAGGTTGATTTTCAAAACTCAGGTTGGTAAATATGGTTTAAAAAGTGTGAATAGTTTTGTGAATATTTTGAAAAAGTCTACATATGTATTTTTTTTTAAATGAATTTTTTTGACTCTAAACTCAAGAATTTTAGTAACTTGATACCAAATTTACATCCAATCTCTATCAATCTATACAAAAAATATATGATAGACACCTCTTCTTTTATTCCATTATTCTTAGGATCTAAATATAAAGAAAAATAACAAATTTAAATATGTTTGAAATCTCGAATAAGATTTAGAAAGGAGAAAACTAACTTTAGGATACAAAGTAAAATTATAAATAAAACTTAAAACCTTAAATTTCGGAATATTTTTTCACATTAATGAAATAAGAAAAGCAATTCATTCTCAAAGTCTTCAACTACTCATTCCATTTGTTTATATAGTCTTATCTTATTCATCCTGTAATTCCGCATTGATGAGTAAACATGTTATATTCAATGTTGTTTTAGGAATTCTAAACAATTTATTTACTAAACCTGCACTCTTATTTGTTTAAGGCAGTTAGTACACACCAATATGGACTATTACGGGCAAAAATGGAATAAATATATTAGAATCACTGCTAATTAATTAACTTCTAGTTAAGTCTAATTTTATTAGAACAATCCTCAGCGCATGACATCAAAATAAAAAATATATGGACTTTTTATCACCGAAGGAAATATTATATAATAGGACCATCAATTAAAAACTAAATTTCACACATAAATTAATGAAATTATGGAGAAATTATAGAACTCGCCAGAGATTGTTACTTGACATACTTGAGCTTTATAAAGAGAATTTCTTGCAATACTAAGTTGAATGAAATTATGTCATTCATCCCTATGCTAACTTGAATTCACAAAAAATAGAAAAATTCTATAATTATGGTTCAAACTAATTTTAGCATGACTAAACTCGACTTGAATTCACAAAAATAGAAAAATTATACTCATGGTTCAAACCAATTTTAGCATGACACCACTACTTATAACCTTTCTTTTTTACCTTGCATGCTTACATGCATGACTTACAATTAAAACTACTGGTACAATTTGATTATAAAATTCTAGACCTCTACTAACTAGCTGTCCATCCCAGGCCCATAATTTCTCAACAATTAAATAAAGGCTAATAAAAAAAATTTATCTTGAGAATCATCAATTTACACATTGTATTTTTTAATTTGATGTCAATTTAAAATACAATACAAAAAAACGTATCAAACTTCATCGTTTCATTTTCTCAAATATATGTTTGTTCTATTTTCTTATATACATGCTTGGTTTAAGTCTCAGTAGAAATCCCCAATGATCAAGAATGATTCATTTATTTATGGTGAATAATATTAGATTTATGGAATCGATACTAACGTAATCCAGCGAATACAGGGTTGGCGGGTCGAGTGTTGCCTGGAATTTTATTTAAATATCCTACTCTTTGAATTTTTGTGATGCTTAAAGATCATGCAGATTTTGGCCGCCCAAAGTAGACAATATGGTAGACTCGGGGATGATGCTATTGTATTTGATCTTATCCATTCGACGGTATACAATTCGGGTTCTTAGTCTATCGTTGTCGGGTGTTGATGTCCCAGGAGATAGCATGGGATGTAAGATTCCTCGTGATCGAATCATTTCTATACTACTCAAGCACAATACAATAAAAATTTATACTCTCGGGTCAAATTCAACTCCTTCTGGTATCGAAAATGAAGAAAATATACAAAATAGAGAAGTTCGAGAAGAGTTAGTGGTTTCAAAATCTTCATCTGAATCACATTAACACTTTAATTATACTAGCTCCTCCTTCCCACATTCTTTTAAGGGCCAAATAAAGGCTAACCAAAGAATCTCTAATCTCAGTCATTTTTATTCAATATCACTTCCTTCTCTATGTTTTATTTCCATTTCCCATATTTTTTCCAATGAACAAATACAAAACTTAAAGGAAAAAGAAAGCACTTAAATTTTCTACATTTGAGATGGTAATGCCTCTTAAAATCTACCTCTACTTTCCCAAGGGAATGGAAGACTAAGGATGGACTTTCATTTTTTTTAATTGATACATGTTCTTTTTTGTGTTTAAAAAAATATTACACTCATAAAGAGATTTAGCCATTCCTATCATGGACTTGGAATAGATCTGAACCAGAACTCTATCCATTCCATAAAAAATAAAAAAATTATAACAAATAGAGATTACCGTGATAATCTTATGATGTTTGTCAATGGATGAATCCAAGTGACGAGAGCTTCATAATCGTGGAAGAGATTATTATTGAACGAGGTTACCAAAAATCAACTTGTCCGATCATAGTAGGAGGATGCAGTAGAATAAAAGTGTTTATGGAGAAAGGGCCACCCTAGACCTTGAGCCTTCTATAATGATTCAAATCCTTCTACACGATGAGGTTGGATTTTCCATGAGAGAGTTCATCCATAAGTGTTGAGGTTTTGTGGTTCAGTGATAAGGAGGATTGCGGAAAAACCCCAAAATCCATGATTTTGGATAAAGGGTAAAATAGTAATTTCGCTGAAAAACAGGAATGCTTTCTAGATCTCGATGATCTAAACTGGGATTCGCTGAAATTGTCTCGCAGATTTACCAACACACACTTCGCTGGATTCCGAGGTCGGGATTTCACGCTTTTTCTTTAGATGTGGTGCTCTGATGAAACATGGCAAGTTAGGATGCCACATGGCACCCGAAGAGAAGACACTTTTGCCAAAGCCATGTGGTCCACTTCGAAAGAATGGCTCACAATTAGCTATGTATGGGGAATGAATCCCATGGCTCACATTGAGCCATGTAGGCATTTATGTCATAAAAAGGAAATAATGAAATATGAATAAAGAGTAAATTGAGCAACTACATACATTTGGTTTGAGGAAAATGGAGGAAATTTCCTTGACTGGATATGTGGTGTCTGGTACAGGAGAAAATGTAAAGAGAAAGGAGAAAATGAGGAGAAAATGAAAGGGAAATGAGATGAGAAAAGAGAAAAGAATAAAAAAAGCAAAAAGGGAAAGAAAAGAAAGGAAGGAAGGGAACACAAAGGGAAAAGCACTGTGAGAGAGAAAGGGAAGGGAAAAGGAGAAAGAAGGAAAAGTGGAAAGTGAAGATTTTTGACTTTCAACAAATGGTTCGACAGCTTCGAGGACTAAAGTTGGCACGCAGTATGACCAACGTAGGATAATGAAAAGTCGAGTTTCGACAAACTCCACGAGGTAGATATTTTCCTACTTGGTTTACTTTTGCCTAAAGGCTATAAAATGGTAGGGTTGCTTATGGAGGCCACATGAAAGGCCATGTAAATGTCTGAGCCTGGGACTAAGGGGTATGGATTTCTATGATCGGTTTCTCAAGCGCTATGGACTGTGGGAGTACGGAATTTAGAACTGAAGTTTCTAGGTGTTAGTTTGTTTGTTGTAATGATACGATGGGGAACCATTGGTTCATGTTTGTAAAGGGATGATGAAGTGCCCTGTTGAATGGTCCTAAGTTTGTGACCTAGTTGTGTGTTATTGCTTGCTTGAATAACATGCAGTGTGTGAAAATGATATGTTGATGCATGCTATTGATGTATTGACATGATTGGCATGGAGGTAGATTATATGTCTTAATTATAATTATCCATGGTATGGAATGTTCATGTAGGACTCATTATACATGTAACATGAAGGTAAATGTATTGGCATCATGCATTTCATATGCACGGTCACATCGCGTCAAGTCGAGTGTGTGTGGGTGTATGGTTTATTCACAATGTTGTTGGTGAATGGGTCATGAACTCTAAAATGGGACAAAGTCCAAGGTAGATTCACGAGTGTGTAAAATGATCAAAATGATAAATTACATGCTCTCATGAGCAAGTCGAGGTAGACCCCCTAGTGGCAGGAAAGTCCCAAATGTTATCTACTGCTAGACATGAACTCCTAAGAATGTAAGTTTGTGAAAATGTTGAAAAGGCGTATACAGCCTCAAGCAGAAACCCGCAAATTGCGCCCATAAAGAAAGAGGAAAAGAAAATTCAGGTTTTGATATATAAAATTGGAGGGTTTTCCAATGGTTTAGTCATGGTGTTAAACACTGATGACTGGTTTCATTCACACTTGGCATTCCAGGTGTGAGGGAGTCAGTTGGGACTCAGGTCATGAGCATGAGGGGTCGCATCTCATGCATGATATAGACATTTCATATAATAGTGAATAATCAGGATGAATGCGACATGTTTATATATGCCATCAGATATGCATTTTAGGTGGGGAGTAATCACAGAGAAGATTATGACTACCACTGGTTTTGCTCACCACTGCCGTGGGACCCCTTCAAAGTACAGGAGTAGTATCCAGGAGACGACACTCACTAGAGGCTCTCTCGTTTGAGAAGAAAGTTTCTAAATGTGGCTTTTAGTAAATATTTTTTGTAAACATGTATAACATTTTTCAGAACGGCCATGGAAACTATAAAATATAGTTGATTATTTTCGATGAGTATGGATGTATCGTCTCACGGCTACTTTAATATGTATTGGTCTCATGGCATGAGATACATGTGTTTTCTCCGTAGGTTAACGGTCACTGTGACCCCGATAAGGGCGCTACATTGACTCGTGGTAGAGTCTCATACCTAAAAATGAAATCATTATAAATAAAGATTATACCTCGCCTGCGCTGATGTAGATGCAATGGATGTGATGAGGATGTAAGGGTTTGCAAGGATAAGTGAAAGATCTTTTCTTTTTCTTTTTTTTTTTTTGTTACTTTCTAATTAAATATTGACATTTATATTGTATATTTAAAATTCATTCTTTATTCCATGTATGTAACCCTAGCAAACAACACCTAATGTATTCTTCATAAAAATTAATGACTCCATTTCATTTAGTTTCTTTAATATATAATAGAAAATAATTATTTTCTTTTAAATTAAAAGATGTCACTTATATATATAAATATATATATATATATATATATATATGCTATATATATATATATATATATAATCAAATTAAAATATTTGTTGTTATATCTCACTTCTATCATATTTCAAAATTTAAAATATATCAATTATTTTTCATAGGCAAATTTATACCAAATTATAGAACTTGTGCCCTAAATGAAATTGGGACTTGATGCTTCGAATAAGAAATACAAAAAAATAAATCTATTATATATTTAATATATAGTTAATGTTTTAAAGAATTAGATTATGATGAAAATCCATCTTAAAAAAATTTAAAATTCTGGTCACTAATATTTGTATCCCTTTATCAACATCCCATGTCTTTTCTTATTATCACTATTCTTTTTCTTTTTTTTTTTTAATATGATTAAAATCTAAGTCGGTTTTTATAAAAATGTACTAATTATTACATAAAAAACACTTTTAATAAGATGATGTAGGCAATATTAAAAAAGGAATAAGATTTATGCTAAAACATATAATTATAGACCAAAATATGTAATGATTTCAAGATAAGAGGATGTTATAATATTTATAGAGAGATTAAGAACTAAAACCATGACTTGGTCGTCTATTGGGATTTGGATGTCTTGTTAGAACATAAAGAAAAAAAAATTATTAATTATTACCAAGGATCAAAATATCGGTAAACACCTGACATATTCCAGAATCGATTTTACGAAATATCGGAAATATCTAAATATCCAGAAAATATCGGGTGGATATTTTTACAAAATATCTACTATTAAATTTTTTTATATTTTAATTATATAGATTATGAGAAATGATTCATATCTTACTAAGGTATATTAAAATCAAATTGATTAGTAATTATTAAATTAAATATGTTATATTTAATATATTATTTAGATATTATGCTAAAGAGATATTATTTGATTTGTTTTTGTTTATTATTATAAATATTATGTATGATAATGAGGAGATTCAAAATATTATATATTATAATTTTAAATTTTTAAATGATATTATTTTATTTCTTCTCTTTTCAAATTAATATTTGATTTAAATATTATAAGTTATAATGTAAAATAAAAATAAAATAAAATATTATAAAAGATTATGAACAAATAATAAAATAATATAAAAAAAGTTTGCACCATATATAATAAGTGCAATCAATGGCTTGGTAGTTAGAGGGTGCCACTTCCAGGTATTTTGGATGGGTTTGAAACCCTTCAAAAATAAATTTTTCATATTTTTTGAGTCAAGGGAATTTTAGGAAAAGATATTTTGAGTATTTTTGAGAAGAGAGGGAGTGAGAGAGCTAAAAGGAGAGAGGATAGATGTGACAAGAAAGAGAGTAGAGAGAAAATACACTGTTTTAAAATGTTACAATCATTTTCCAGAAATACACTTTTTTTTTTAATTCAAAGTTTTTGAAGGTCTCCTGTTTTAATTTCTTCCCTAGTGACCTAAACTATACTTACCTCTAAATTTTGGGAAAAATCGGATTTTTTTCAGGGAAAATTGATTTTTTCATGATTTTTCATCGAAAAATCGGCGATTTTTCTCACGATTTTCTGTACGATTTTTTCAAACGATTTTTCCAATTCGAATTTCTTTTCCACTGAAGAGGAAATTTAAATTTTTGGCTAAAATCGGCCGAAATTTCCGAAATTTTTGTCCCTGATTATTACCATGAAAAGTAACCCCTATTTTAAATATGAATATTATATGTGAACAAGAGATGATAAAAAAACACCAAACAACTTATCCTTCACTATTTATCCTCAAAATAAGCTTCATACTATTATATATATATATATATATAAAAAATATTACCATGTAAAGTAACCCTTATTTTAAATATGAATACTATGTAAGGAACCGTAGGATAAAAAACACTAAACAACATATCAAATTATTTGTCATCTAAATAGATCGATGCTTTTATATATAGAGAGAGAAAAAAGAGAGAGGTGGGTTAATCCTTGAAACATATATTGAAATATAAACTTAAATTAAATCAAAATTAAAAAAACACTAAATAAAATATCCTCCATTATTTGTCCTCAAAATGTGTTTCATGCTTTTTTATATATATATATATATATATATATATATATACAGAGAGAGAGAGAGAGAGAGAGAGAGAGAGAGATGGGGAGTTAATCTTGTGTTCTATATTGAGAATATAAAACTTAAATTATATAAAATTAAAATTTTAAATAATATTAATGTTAAAGTAATTTCATTAGATATTAAATAACTTTTTCTTAAATTGAAATAAAGTTTTATTTGAAAGTATCATTTTTGTAATTTTCATATAAATTAATTTGGTAATCAGAGATTTTTTAAAATAAAATAAGTACTAGTATTTTTATTTAAATATATTGAGATGATGAGGATAGTTCTCTATCAACATCATGAACATTAGTATCTTTAATTTACCCTAAAAAGATTAAACTAACTTCTTTTAGAATCATTATTTAATTATATTATTACACAGGCCAGTAGAATAAACAATCCGATCATATAAATGTCTATATTTTGAGAAATATTTTAATATTTTTCAATATATATGAAACATGAATATCTATTTTTTATATTTATTCATTTTCTATGTTGCATTGTAGTACTTTATTTTGGATTCGATGTGTCAAATCCATTCCTATACCACTTAGTCAAACCTTAAGAACATAACTATTTCCTTTTAAATGAATATATAGAAAATATGTTATTAAAAGACTATGATTAAAAAAATTCAATAATGTATTAAGAATAATCTTAACATTAGCGGTTTTTTTTCTCAATATCAGTAAATATGATGTCAATGAAAAGCATTATACTTATTATTTATGGTGATCTATGACGTAGACTCTCTATTTCCAACCATCCCATGATGAATGTGGATGGTTAAGGAGAGAGTCGAGGGAAGCAGTTGAGCGTGGAGGGTCGAGACGTGAAAGACCTAAAGGTAACCGAGCCGAGTCGAGCGAAAGACAGCGCACTCAGCCTTGCCTTGGCTTTAAAGGAGTAGGCTCGAGTCTATTCACGACCTTGTTTACGAGCTGACGAGTCGAGTTTGAGGGTGTTCGGCTCGTCTCGTTTAACTTACTAGCCTCAAAATGATGTTCGTGGTAAGACCAGAAATTTCCTAAATTTATGGAAAAAGGACAAGACTGCACTTCGATCAAAAATCCAAAATTTATCTCCTCTAGATCTCTGACACGAACGGATTTCACCGTCAGAATCGCCTCATTTAAATCTAGCTAGCACTTCGACTCGTCGACCTCAGACACCTGAGCTGGTACATTTTTCGGTACTGCATTTCTGGATGTCGTAAAACGATATTCGGAGGTGATTAAAAAGTCACATATAACACATATTCATGTGCCATAAGTGGCATGAGTAGAGAAATGATGAAAATGGACGGCCGAGATAGTGTCGAGTGACAAAACTGGGGAAAGAAGGGACATAATGGTCATTATTTAAATTCTTAAGTTAGAAAAAGACAAATTAGTGAATAGTGATTGTCTCCTTCAAATTGAAAAGGGCAACAAAACGTGGGGAGGAGGAGAAGTTTACAGTAGGTTGCCGATTTGGGTTTTAGTGAGAAAACATCAACCTTCTCTCTAGAATTGTAGGCGATCCGACCGTCGAAATTTGTCGGGACGAGAAGGAAAGCTGCTCTACGCATCAAGACCTACGCGTGGGCACCGGTTTTAAGAGTTTTCTACTAAACTCGAGGCAGGGTTTCATCCTACTTGAGTTTTGTATAATTTTATTTAAGTGTTATATGATGTTTCGTTGGTCTGATTTCCTTGAACTATCAAGTTTGACTTGGCCCCAAAACTCGGACCGAATTGATGGAAATTGACATTCGGGTCAGTCCGTGGCTGTTGGGGACTGATTTGGGTATTCAGATGATAATTCTATAGAATAAATCATCGGGTTTGTATGAGGCCGAAAATGGCCGTGAAATTCGGGTTCACAAAGTGAACCGATGATTGGTGATTTGCCGGGAACAGTAACCCGAGGGTTTCACTGTTCATAGGAATAGTGTTCACAAAATATTTTTATGAAAATGTGCTTGGTTGAGTAATTCAAAATCGAATTGCTCGTGTTTCACGCGCAAATTTCATAGCTAATTCGTGTAATGGAAATGAAATTACATAACATGTTTGTGTACGAATTATGTGAATATATGCATGATTATATATTTGCATGTGTTATAGAATTGTAATGGAATTGGCATTTGCATTCCATATGCACTGGCACCCTAGAACAATAGATGAGCATAGGTGATTCCGAGAGAATAGTTTTCTGGGAGGGGTTGACTAAATAATAATAATTATCTGGAGGTAGTCCATATAAAATATCAATCGTCTGAGTCGGCCCAATTGATAAACACTCCGAGTAGAAGTCCATATAAATATCAACGTCGAGTCGGCTCAATTGATATACACTGAGGGTAGTCCACTAAATATAACACTGAGTCGGGTTCACTACTTATATCGGAGGGTCGCTCACAAATATAAACAAATATCTTGTTGAAATAATGTTTCTCACGTGGCTTAGGTATGTGAGGAGTCAAGGAGGACTCCTGGGATGAGTTGATCAGTAGACATTCAAGTAGGATCATGCATTTGCTTGAATGCGTGTTTATTCTCGAGCACTGCATATGCACTTAGCGGAGAGTAGCCCATTTGGTGGTGATTCCACTAATGAGCGATAGCTCACCCCTGCCGAGGATTATATTTTTCGTGTACAGGAGTACACGAGAGACTCGCCATCCTAGACATGAAGAAAGCCAGTCAAGGCTTCGCTATCATTATGTATACATGTATTAGAATTCCAAAATTTTAATATATGTTGTATAAGAGTCATTTATTAACTCTTGAAACTATCGATATAGTCGATATAAAATTTGTGATGAGTATTGGCTTATACGACAGCTGTTTTTACTCATGTGATTGATGTCAGGGATGTGTTATGTAATGTTATGTATCCCTGCAGAGCTTCCCAGACAAAGGAGACTCTACCCGATTCAGAAGAAATGCTCGTCACCCGACATTCACGAAGTGTTTCCGCGAGCTGACTAGAAGTCACCGACCCCGGATTTGGGGTGTCACAGCCTTGCACGAGCTTGTGTATGCCTACCTAGGCTTCGAGGGGATTCGGGGCTTAGGTCATACTTGAGGTGTAAGAACATCACCACTAGGTGGTTCGATGTTAAGTTTAGGTATGAGATTACCTAGGAAATCACGGGACAAAACTAGGACACTGCATGTGTGTTTTGTGTGTGATCATGTGAATTGATGAATTGAAGTGTGAATGGTATATATAGCATGTTGCTTGTTATGATGGTTCAGGTGTTTAGATAAATAGCACATAAAGGTGTTGAATGGCTGAGTTTTACGAGGTAAAACTTGAAGAGAAAGTTAAGGAAATAAATTTATTTGGTTTATTGGATAATGAAATCGAATTTTAATAAATTTGAGGTTGAATATTGTGGTTAATGAGAAACTGGAAGGCTTCGAGAGCCGTTTGACAACCGTCTTAAAAAAAAAAAGTGAAGAAAATGGTTTTCGAAGGCCTTTTACAAAGTAAAACCGAAGAAAAGTGAAGAAAATAAATTTTATAAGTTTATTTCGTGTACCGAGAATGAAAAATGGATAAGTATTTTTCAGGTTCCTGTGAGTAACAAATAGAAGAAAAAATTGACGTATGAAGAAAATCATTTTTCTAAGGTGTTTAGTAGTTTGAAAAAAAAAAAAAACTGAAGAAAATCAAAGAAAATAATTTTTTTTTATTTATTTGAGTGTTCTGGAAAAAAAAAATTTATGAATATTTTTTGGGTATTTCCAAAGAGCTGGAAATAATAATAAAAAAATTTACGTAAACTGACCGCACGCTCAATTGTATTGTGAGAGAAAATTTGTATTCTGACATGGTAGCATTTGAGGCTGGGTTAAGGAAGGTATTGCATATAGCTTGTGGGTAAGTGCAATCAGATTGCACAGTGAGGGCTTAAGGGCTGGAAAATTGTATTGCAATACAGGGAATTGTATTGCAATGAGGCTTACAAGTGGGCTGAGGAATTGTATTGCAGGGTATTGCATTGTATTGCAATATATGGAGTGCAGTAGGTTAAAAATTGTATTGCAATACACCTTTGTGTATTGTGAACAAAAGGCTACTTGAATGGTTGAATTGTATTGCAATACACCTGCAATGAGGCAGGCTTGAAGGTTGTTGAGGATTGTATTGCAATACTTGAATTGTATTGCAACTTAGGTGAATGTGAATCTATGAACAAAGAATCGAACAATCTGGCAATCAGAATAAAGAAAATTAAATTCTTTTTTTTTTTTTTTTGAAAAAAATAAAATAGAATCAAATAAAATGATACAAAATTTTAGAAAAAAATAAAATTTTCAAAAAATGAAATTTTTGTTGCTAAAAATGTTTTAAAATGGGAATCGACGGCTTTCAGACACTGTAAATGCAGTGGACTTGTGTATACATCGGGGCCTGTGTACGATAGTTGTTCTGGATCAGATTTATACCCTTTCTGAGATACGTGAATTAATGTTGCATGTTATGATTATAGGAAATTATATGCATGGTAAATGCGATAGGAAAAGTGGCACGCTAAGGTTAAGAACTATGACCTTAGTGGATTGATAACAAATGAACAAGAAAACTTATAATTTTATCAAAATAAATGAATCGAGTGGTTGAAATTTAGCGCTAATTGAGAATGAACTGCCATCTTATGGTTGTCAAGTCTATTAGTAATTGGCATGTGCATTGCAGTTGTGACTGAAATGAAAATTAAATGATTCTTTGCATCATTGGAAATACGTAGATGGCTGGGGTCAGAGACGGTGACATAAAGAGGGCGTCCATGTGGCATCGGTCACACCACTAGTATTTGATAAGCAGCTCCTCATATACGAGGTATCAAGGGCTACCAAGCATCGCACGTGCTAGCGGAAAGGTAGTCGTGGAGATCCTAGTAACCTGCAGGTTTAGGTGGCGCATCATCCCTCCGACATTCACAGGAAGAGGAGATCCGATGGCAAGGCACTCACTGGCTCACACGTAACGAGAACGTGCTGGGAGGCTATGGAGATTACCTCGACACTACTGGGGGGATTAGACTAGCTGCGGTTCCAATGAGAGATTTGCAGGCCCAAATACTGAGACGTGGGCAAGGACCTCTAGAGACCTTTAAAGGAGCCTATCGCTTCATGAAGTTCTCCCCAGTGGATTAGTGGCGAGGATCGGGATGATATGTCGAGGTCAAGTTGAGATCTCGGGGAATCTACTCACGTTGACCCGAGGATCATGGAGACATGTCGAGTTCGATGTCATCCCGGGATGGATTGGTCGATCACTTACAAGATCGTTATCGATTTCAGCGCAGTGAGGTTACCGCCTACACGCCAGGATTCCGCATCGTGGTAAGATTTCAGGACAAGCATGATATTTTCCCCGCATGCATACGTAGTCCAGTGATGTGTACGCTTAGTGGGTTGGCTAGCGAGCCTTACCCTAGAGGACGAGAAGAGACCATACTTAGATCTACCTCGAATAGTGTGCGAATATGTGGATGTTTTTCCGCATTTGTTACACGGATCATTACCTCCACGAGGGTCAGAGACTTCAGATCGAAGAGCACTCGGTTCTTCACCCATCTCATGACTCCGCATAGGATGACAATTCGCCTGAGTCATAGGAACTCCGCAGTCCAAGCCACAGATTACTGGACAAGGTCCATTAGACCGAGCACTTCACCATGGGCCTCCTGGCTCTATTTGCTAAGAAGAAGACGAGACCCTTCGACCGTGCATCGGACACGATGCGCTGAAACAGGTTACATCAAGAATCTGCACTCCATTACCGAGGATCGACGATTTGTTTGATCAGTTGAGAGGAGCGCGAGTCTACTCCAAGATAGATCTTCGCACTGGTTACCATCAGTTGAGAGTTAGGGATACAAATATCCCTAAGACAGCGTTTAGGACGCGTATGGGCACTTTGAGTTTACAGTGATGCACTTTGAATTGACGAATGTGCCAACGGCATTCATGGACCTCATGCATAGGGTGTTCCAACCTTATATAGATCAGTTTGTCGTAGTCTTCGTTGGAGAGACCGAATGTCAATCTTCGAGATACGTAGTTTCTTGGGATTGGCCAGTATTACAGAGATTCGGAATGGGCCGAAGTTGTCCATTCAAGGATCGTAGGACTTCGCTTCACGGGGACATGGACTCCATGGTCGGGACGGCCCCGACTGGCGTGAGAGAGAGATCGAGGATGCCCTGAGCACTCCTGATGCTGTGTTGGTAACAAGAGGGAGGATCAAATTCCTTCTTCTAGCTTCAGGAAGAAAGGGTAAGACTTCTGCTTCACACGAGTTTCAAGACTAGGGCCAGGATTTGGCATGTGAGATTGGATTGCCCCAGAGATTGTGGATCCTGGTGGCTTTGGGACAAATACAGAATCCCAAATAGATGTGTAACGTGAGAGTGTACTTGCTTCATTCCTCCACACCAAGATGGGCCGAGGAACCGCTTTTAGTTTCAGGGTGCTATACAAGCAATTCCCAAAGAGTACGAGCAGGGCCGAGGGGCCGTGAGTGTGGGTCAAAGTCGCGGATGTGATCGTAGTCATAAGAAATAAAGCGAGCGGACCTTGTGGTGGCATATATCGTTGTCGATGTCGCTCGATACGGATGAGCTAACACCCATCGGCTGTCGCACGGGACCTTAAATGGGTTGTCATACCCGATACCGACTCGATTTAGGCTTAGAGGTTAAGGCCTTTAGAGAAGCCAGATAGATGTTCTTCCCTAGGATGTAGGTGAGTTGATATGATAGGTCGGGATTTCGAGCGAGATCTCCGAGATTCGCCTGCACCCAGGATCGTGTCACAAAGATGGAATTATCAGGTCAGGTGCACGGCGAACATCGCGCCGAGTCGGGTGTGGGTGCAATTTCCAGACGGCCATTCACCACTCTCGTGAGTGTGGGTCGAGTTTGTCTTTAGGACTACGCCCAATGAAGACTCATAGTTCGATTCAAGAAATGAAGAGTACTAGAGCGCTATTGGCAAAGCAAAAAGTGGGGCCGCATCCCTAAGGTCGTGGATCCCGGAGTTAGGGTGTAGTGAGACCCGGAGATATCCGACTTCTGTTTGAATGTAAGAGGCTCAAGTGTAAGGTTTTAAGAGTTGTTAATCTGCAGGTATGAAAGCACACGTCGTTAGATTGTCAGACTTAGTCAGTGATGTGAGCTCTGAGTGACTCGAGAGATTTGATACCCTTGAATTATTGGTGTTGCTGCTTCAATAAGGGCTCGGAATATGATCGGTCTATAGACATGGATTAGGTTGATGGTCCATTGATTGTTTCAGTACTGTGACCTTAAGAAGGTCACGCTACACACAAAGTAAGGGTCAGGTAGTGGTTACACGTCAGGTGGATTATATACAGGTGTTAGAGGACACGCTGCGAGCATACGTCCTGGGTCATATGGGTAGAGGAGCACTTGCCCTTAGTGGAATTCGCCTACAACAATAGTTATCAGGCGGGTATACAGATGGCACCATGTGAGGCATTGTATGGGAGGCCATGTAGATCACCGTTATTGACTGGAGAAGGGAGAGAGTTCCACTGTCCCGATTCGATTGTGAGACACTCCTGAGAAGGTGAGCTTGATACGACATCGCCTTCTCTCACGCCAAAGCCGGCAGCAAGAGTTATGTATGTACGACACGTCAATCTCTTAGAGTCCGAGGTCGGGGATCACGCCTTCTAAAGGTGAGATGCCAAGCAGAGGGAGTGGCTCTGCTCGCAAGAGCCAAGCATCGCCTAGATTCACGTGCCTTCGAGATACTCGAGAGGGAGAATCTTTCGTACCGGCTGGCTTTACCGCCTAGCATGACAAACCATGAGGTATTTCACGCCTCCATGCTCCTATGATACCTGCATCCAACTCATGTGGACTGAGATAGATCGAGGTCACACCGACGGGACCTTCTCGAGGAGGGACCACAGATTGAGTTAGCCGTGATCGTTTTATGACGCAAGACCGCTGTGCTAGTGAGGGCGCGCAGGCTGCACCACATATGGAGGAGTCAACGTAAACCGAGGACGAGCTACCACCCATCCCTTCTTGCTTTAGGAATTAAGGTAATGTATTATCGTTGATGTTTAAATGACGAATTTACATGCATAGTAGAGTACACATTGCATATGCATGTGAGTGATTGTGATTGTCCGCACTTTGGGATCTAAATTTTATGATGGGAGAATGTAACTTGTGAAATTTCCAATTTATGGAAAAGGCAAGATCACTTCGACCAAAATCCAAAAAATTATTCTTCTATAGAACTCGGATGACGAAACAGATTTCCTCACCGCGGAATCGCCTTCGCAAAATCTAGCGCTAGCAAGTCTAATGTCGCCAAATTCGAGACAATGAGCTGGAACGCTTTTTTGAGGCATCGCATTTCAAAAGCCAGAACGATATTCGATGTGACAAAGTCACATATAAATATCGCATCATGCGCTATATGTATGAGTAGAGAAATGATGAAAATGGACGGCCGAGATAGTGCCTTGAAAGTGAATGAAACTGGAAAGGTTAGAGATTATCATTATTAAATTCTTAAGTTAGAAAAAGCACAAATTAGTGAACAAAGTGATTGCCCTTCAAATTGAAAAGGGCAACAAAATTGTGGGGAGGAGGAGAAGTTACGTGAGGCTCTTCGACGGTTTTAGTGAGAGAACATCCACCTTCTCTCAGAATCAGAGGACATCCGACCGCTGAAATTGGTCGATTTGTTTGAAAGCCGTCACGCATCGAGACCTACGCATGGGCACTGGTTTTAAGAGTTTTCGACAAACTCGTGGAGGTGGGTCATCCTACTTGAGTTTTACAATTTTATTTAAGTGTTATATGATGTTTCGGGTTGGTTTGAGGCCTGAACGATCATGCTTGATCTCCGTCCCAAAACTTGGGACCGACCATTGGAAATTTCAGACATTCTTGGTCAGTCCGTATTGCTGGGGACTAATTTGGGTATTTGTATGATAATTTATGGGAATAAATCATGTATTATTTGTAAGGAGGCCGAAATGGTCATGAAATCTGGTTCACAAAGTGAACCGATGATTGGTGATTTGTCAGAACAAAGAACGAGGGTTTCACTGCTCATAGAATGGCGGTTCACAAAATATTTTTGTGAAAATGTGCTTGGTCAGTAATTCAAAATCGAATTGCTCATGTTTGATGCCAGCCTAAGTGAGAGTTTAATTTTTGGTGTAATGGAATGTGAAATTACATAACATGTTTGTGTGATTTAAATTATGTAATATATGCATGATTATATATTTGCATGTGTTATGTAATTGTAATTGGAATTGGCATCATGCACCATATGCACTAAGCACCCTAGAACAATAGAGTGAGTGGCTGCAGATTCCCTCTAGAGAATAGTTTCGGAGGGTTGACTAAATAATAATAATTATTGAGGGTAGTCCATATAAAATATCAATCAGTCGAGTAGGCCCAATCGATAAACACTGAGAGTAGTCCATAAGTAAAATATCAAATCCTTCTGAGTTCCGCCCAATTGATATACATCGGAGGGTAGTCCACCAAATGTAACATTGGAGATGGTCCACTACTTAAACGTCGGAGGGTTGTCCACAAATATAAACAACATCTTCGTTGGAAATAATGTTTCTACACGTGCGAGGGCAGAAGTGAGGAGCCTGCAGGACTCCTGGGGATGAGTCAGATCGTGCAGATATCCAAGTAGGATCACATTTGCTTGAATGTGTGTTTATTTTGGAGCACGATATGCACTTAGTTGGATAGTAGCCCATTTAGGTGATTCCACTATCGAGCCATAGCTCACCTGGCTGGGAGGGATTATATTTTTCGTGCATGTGGAGCGCATGAGGAGATCTCGGCCATCCCTAGAGACCGTTTTAGAAGAAAGTCGGTCAGGGCGCTTCGCATTATGTATACATGGCTAGAATTCTAAAATTTTAATATATGTTTTATAAGAGTCATTTTATTAACCTTGAAACTATTGACATGCTTTCGGATATAAATATTTGTGATGAAGATACAGAGGCTCCAAGAGGCCGTTTACCTTTTCATGTGATTGATGTCAGACAGGTTATGTACAAAGATGTATCCCGTAGAGCTCCCAGCATTAAAGGAGACTCGCCCGATTTTCATGAGAAATGTCGGTCACCACATCTCACTAGTGTCACAAGACTGGCAGTCAATGACCCCTGACTGGGCGTCACGTGTCGGCTCGACCATGTAACTTAATAAATGAAGTTCAAGCGAGCGACCGAGTCGAACGAGCAACTCGGCAATTTCTCAATTTAGTTACAACCTCTATTAAGAAAATGTTTATATAAAAGCCAGCCACATACAACTAAATTAAAAAGATAAGACAATAAAGCAATTAACTTGATCGAAGTTCAAGAGTTAAAATATTCATCATGTTCATTTATAGGAAAATTTTGTTGGGCATCAAGTCTTCTCCATATTCACGAGCTTGGTTCATGTGCCTGTTCACGAGCCTGTTCACGAGCCTGGTTAACGAGCTTGCTCACGAGCCTGTTTACGAGATGACGAGCCGAGTTTGAGGGTGTTCAAATTTGGCTTGTTTAACTTATGAGCTTCAAAATAATTTTCGGGCTCGACTCGTTTAACATAATAAACGAGTTCGAGCGAGCTTTTAACGAGTCAAACTCCAAGCAACTCGCGAGTAAATCGACTCGATTATAGCCCTGGAAAGACCAACTTTTATTTTTATATTTTTATTTATCATTTATCTTTTATTTTATCGCATCTTTATCTGTTAGTTATTCCATGTTGCACGTTCTCAATTTTCTATTTATATTTATACCGCTGATGATCAATAAATCTGATATGTACCGAGAAATTCCGATCATCAATTCTTGTCACTTTCCTGTTTAGCCTGGTTTTTATCAAACCATGTGCTAGTTATGCACTTAATGGTGGGGCCAACTATAGAGTTTATAGTACAAGGTATAAAGAAGATGGTAGTGTGTGTGGAAAGTGGTTAATTTTTTCTAAAAAGCTAGTAAGTATGGAGAGGTCAGAGCCAGGCATTGCTGTGTGTAGAATGTGTATGGTGGATGTGTCGTTTGTGGGTGTGTCGGGAGTGTCTTTTTCCAATGCAAATCTGGTTTAGCTCATTGTGAGAGATTTTTTTTTTTTTAAAATTTTAAACGATGTCTCCAATAATAATACGGCCCTTATTATTTCACTTTGTGAAGTTTGTTGATATGGATTCAATATAACTTTGTCACCATTTTCTATTTTAATTTTTTAAATTCCAAAGACCCAAACATAGTTAAATTTTACTTTTCTTTCATGTAGATAAATAAACAAATAAAACCCAAGATAATGTTTATTTTATTTATTTTTACATTTATTTACTTTGTATATTATATTATAATATTTTTGTTATGAATTCGATCTCGTAATCATCCATCTCACCCGTATTAAATGATCAACTTTAAAAGTTAAAGCTTGTAGATTTTTATTTAATATGAATATCATAGCTTCACACCTTTTCTCATGTGTATGCGGCCTCATACCTGTGCATATCATAGCTTCACACCCCCCTCACGTGTATACGACCTCATACCTGCGCACGTGAAGAGTCAGAGTCACTATGATTCTAACATCTAGCCGGATCTGATACCACTTGTTGGAAAACCTCATGAACTCGTCCTCTATCCATATTAGTATGATATATCCAATTTCGTGGTTCAAGTCCTGGCGGTTTTGTTTTTAGGTCTTCTCCCAAAAGTTAAAGACCCGAGAAAATTCAAATTTTCCTCGGGGGTGCGGTAAACGGTAATTTCGGTAAAATCCCGAAATTTTTCTAGATCTCGGATGACTAAAATGGACTTCACCGTTGGAATCGCCTCACAAATCTGAAGCACGCTGAATTTCATCAAATTCCGAGACATTTAGAATTTCACGTTTTCAAGGCACGTGCATCGTGCCATAAACGCTCAGAGACATGTGATGTGACAAAAGTCACCTACTACATGTACTCATGTGACATATGTCTCAAGATTATAGAGATGATGGAAATGGACAGCTTAGATTAAGCCAAGTGTCAAAAATCAAGAAAAAGGGACACAAATGGAATTATAGGAATTGTTAATTGAATAAGACAAAACATGAATAGTTGTCTTCTCAAATGGGAAAGAGCAAAAAGGGGCAGTGGCTGAACAAATGTGCAGCGGGCGTGAGATGTGATTTTTAGAGAGAGAAGGAGCTCCTTCTCTCTAGATTTGTCAAGTCATTCTGTGACCGCTTCGCTTCTCGACGGAGCAAGAAGTAAAGTTTCTACGCTAGCGAGGGCTACGTGGACACCGATTCGTGGAGTTCCGGCTAACCCAAGAGGTAGGATCTTTTCCTACTTGTGTTAATCTTTACAAGAGCCATGTAAAAGGTTATGAAATGTTCGAGGCTTGTTTTAGCCAGAATTCGTTTCAAAATCTTTGAACCAAGTGGGAAAATTCCTATTTGTAGGGCTTCCGTGAACAAGCAAGGCTACCCGAGGGTTTCAATTGCTCATGTGAATAGTAATGTGAATATTTTGCGGTGAATTTCCTTTATGATGTCAGATGATTCAAACGAATCGATTGTGTTTGTTAATTAGCCCATGTGAGCTAATTTTGGTGTATTGATGGTGAAAATTTGCATAACATGATTTATGTGATTTAATTATGTTAATATATATGCATGTGAATATATTAGCATGAATGTTGATCAAACACATTCCATATGCACTGGGCACCCTAGAATATTAGGAGGAGTGCATGACATGAAAATGAAACAAAAATGAAAATGTTTGTGAAAGGAATTTCAAGAAGATTTTCCGAAGAATTTCTTGAGGGACGTCCAACATCACTCTGATGAGGACCATGACCATTTGAGAGTTATCCAAATAAATTCTCCTAAGGAGAATGACAACACTTTAATTAACTTGGTAGTAAGTTTTCAGTAAACAAAAGCTTGTTTTGAAAACTGGATATTTTTACTCGCATTCGGCTTAAGGCATGGGAGGAGTCGGTGAGGACTCGAGACATGGGTTTGGGCATGGTACATTCGAGTAGGGTTCACGAAATTGTCAATGTGATTGTTTATTGCATGCACTTGTGGAGTAAACCTATATAGGAAATTATCTTACTAGGCTTTGCTACCCTGGCCGAGGGATCACCATTTCAGTAATGTGGAGTGTGCACGAGACCGCGCTCACTAGAGCTCACATTTCTTAAAGAAAGCCTGACTGTGGCTTTGGCATTTTATTTGTATAACATGTATTAAAAATTGTAAATTTTGATATATGTTTGCATGTATAAATTATTAACTCGAACTATTGGGTATATAGTCGAAGTATTTCTATAGTATCAACAGGGCCCAGTGGCCATTATTTTACTCGCATGTGGACCTTGTGGTCATTGTAAACTTGTTGAGACAGTTTGTACTCTTGGTAGAGCTCCTGCAGACAAAGGAGACTCACACAGATTTTCATGAGTGGTGTCAAGTTACCCGACATCCATGAATATTTTCATGTTGACGGTTGTCAATCTGGACCCTTGCTTAGGCGTCACAAAAGGCTTCATATAATTGATGTTATCTATACTATAAAACTTGTTCTTCAATTCTCAACCGATGCTTAGTTACATGACTCTCGAGCACCCAACAATCCTCCCCTCAAACCAAGATTTCTCACTACGCTAGTAAGGTCACTAATCTACGTGAAATAACATAACTGCTAGCCCACCACATCATTTTATTCATTTTAAACTCCATACAATTAAGCCTTTAACCAAAGTCATCACCATTTGTAATGACTCAATCTAATCATATAGATATTTTCATCTTTGAACCTAAAGGGCCTTCACGACTTTAAAACGCATCTATTAGGTTGAGAGGAGCCCATGACTTTAATAATATATACAAGATTGAGCTATTAGAAGAGTCGATCATTTAATACGGTATCTCACACCCTTTTATCACTTTAATGTATCCCTGAGTGATATCACTTTTTATTCTTAAAATGTATTAAACAATATTTTTAAAATAATTTTCTACATTTAATTATGTCGGTTATAAAGAAAGAAAATAATAAATGTGTTAGAATTATATTTTTAAATTATTTCATCATTTTATTAATACGTCAGATAAAATAAACTAGTTTTAAAGTAATAGATAAAAAATTTATCAACTCAACTCTATTCTATATTTCTTTTCTTTTTCTTTCATCCTATTTTCCTTATCTTTTTTTTTTTTTTTTGTATTTCCTTACAAAAATTTTGATAGCTAAATATGGCATTGATATTTTGGAATTTTGGAGGAAAATTAGTGTCTATTTCATAAAATGTTTTAAAGGAGAAACTCTTTTCTCTCTCCAAGGCCTCCCTATGTCTCGACTCTTTCTAACATTTATTTGACTTTTCTTCCTTCTTTTCTCTTTTTTTTTGTTTTTTGTTTTTTTTTTTTAAGTTTGGATACATAGCTCACATTGCGCCATATATCCATCTCTCATTCGAGTCCGTTTCTATCCCGAAACAATTTATTTATTTTCAATTCAATATATTTTAAATGAACTTAGCTCAATTTCCTAACTTCCAAGATTTTGAAAAAATCATCCTCGGGAGTCACCCCATGACTTATCATCCGTAAAAATCATAAAGTATTCCGATCGTCTCTGCATCTCGACGAACTTTTATGGGTCACTGGATTTCATGAGATGAATCCAACGACACAGTTCATTTCATCAGCTGAGATATAGAAAAAAATTTAGGCTTTCTTGAATTATTCTGATAATAATAATAATAATAATAATAATAATAATAATAATTATTATTATTATTATTATTATTATTATTATTTTACTATTCTTCCCTAAAATTATCGATTTTTTTCTGCTTTTGATTTTTGTATTTCTCATAAATTTTTTTATTTTTTTTGTATTTCTCATAAAAATTTTTGATAGCTAAATATGGTATTGATATTGTAAAACCCGAGAAAATTCCAATTTTCTGAAAAAGGGCAAAATCTGACTGCAAAAATCGAAATTTTTTCAGATCTCTTGAGGATGAAACGGATTTCACCGTTGAATTAAATCTAGCTCCCAACTCGGTTCCTCACAAATTCGAGACAGTCAATTTGCACGTTTTTTTTGAGGCACGAGTATCTGCGTCAGAAACGATAATAAGATGTATAAAGTCACCTATAACATATACTCATGTGACATAAGTTGCATGGAGTAGGAGAGATGATGGAAATGACGGCCAAGATCGTACACGTGTCAAAACTAGTTATATGGGACAAATAGAATTATGGAAATTTTAAATGATAATAAGACAAAATCCAAATAGTGTCATCTCCACCTTTAATTGAGAGCCAAAACGGAAGTAGAAGAAAAGGAAGCAATGGCTGATAGTTTCTATTTCGTATATATATGTCTTACAAGTTGAAAAACTGAAACACGCCTTAATTGACAGATGCCAAGAACAGTCCACAAACAATTAATGATACATGACAGAAGTCCTCACCATCCTCTCCACCTTTATTAGCCACACACTATGCAATAATCGCTCAGACACCGAGAAACTCCGTGATAACTCCCTTACCGTGGCAAAATTACCTCCTAGTTTCATCGACCACCTATAAACGGTTCTGCTCCCCCCAAAAGATACACTAGTGCTCTTCCAAAAGAAAAAGAAATAGACAAAGAAAAAGAAAGAAAAGAAAAGATAAGAGAAAAGTCGCGACGCTTACCTTTGAAACCCGAGCACTATCCGAGAGGGGTTTACGGCGTAGTCTTTAAAGCCCGGTGCCCTAAACCAACCCGGTCAGAGCCACCGACTTAGCGCCGCTTGCGGTGGACGGGTGAGGATTTAGCGAGTTGTAGGTGCTGGAATTTCGAATTCATTCTGAGTCCGGGGTGAAACCCGAGGAAGAAGGTCGAATATCCTCATGACTTGATGCCCTAAGCTCCAGTTTTAGAGCTAGGGGGAGTCATCGGTGGACCCCCATTACATGGACTTTGGTGAGGTCGATTTCTCAGCAATGCATCCTACAATACAAAAAGAAATATGAAATAAGAGTGGAACCATATTTATTTAGGTTGGTCAATGTGCTAAGACTTGCAAGAGTTTGTCAGGGAGAGAAGTTTAGCAAAGCTATTGTTAAAAAACCGATCACATAAATTAGATTTTGCAGTTTCGTGTCGATTCCCTTGGGATGGATACTCTTCTGAAACTTGGTCTTGTATGGCATTTATTCTCCCAAGTTGGTTGTTGTGCAGGGTTTCAATCATTCACACTAAGGGTAGGGCATTACTTATCCATACACTTTTTGAATTTATGCAGCATGAATACTTGTAATATTTTTGAAGCAAGTCCAAGTTCCGTAGATTTTGTTTTTCAACTACGTCAGTTCGAAAAACCAAAGGCGAAAAGAAGTGTGATAACAAAGCCTTCAAGCAAAGCTCCACTATAACGGAACTAGCACGCTTACGATACATAACTCGGTCCGAATGACTTCAGCCTTGTTTCTTCCCATCCTCCGCCTCGACATACCCGGATAATTCATTGACAGAAAATTATTATGGAGAGAGATATGTAAGAAACAAGCTTACAAATCAGCTAGTGAACAGAGTTTACTTCCATTTTCGAGGAAGGTTTCTGTTTCCTTCCACCACTTACGTACGTAAAAGGCATGACGGGGCACGGTAATCGATGGACACACGCTCTCCTCTTCAAGCATTCTAATAAGAGATATATTTGGTTCTCGCTGAGCTCGATAGAAGATCTTCCTCCTTACACTAAGATCATTATACAAGACATGCCTCGATAATAAATCATTTCTTGAGAAGGAGAAAGGAATAATGAAGGGCAAAGTTATACTTGATGCAAATAGTGAAATAGAATCAGTTAGTTATGTTTCACATGGTACCTAAACATAAGTTTGTAATTTGTTGTTGGCAATTCATTTGAGTTAAAGGCATGATAGTCATATTAAACCCAAATCCTATAGCAGGAGCAGTTATTGCAACAGAGCAACACTGACTAAAGGTCCCGGTTTAAGCCACCTCTTCCTCAATCAAGATTTCCCTTGACTACGTTAGTATAACACTGACCTTACGTGCAAATACCATCCGTTAGGCCCACCACACATCATTTTATTCATTTTAAAACTCCACATTAGTCTTAAGCCTAACTGTGCTCTAATACCATTTGTACGTGACTCAATTCAATCATATAGATATTTACCTTTGAACCCAAAGGGCCTTCACGACTTTAAAACGATCTATTAGAAGTTGAGGAGTTTCCAGTGACTTTAATAATATATACAAGATTGAGCTATTAGGAAGAGTTTATCATTTAATACAGATTCACACCTTCATCACTTTGTACGTATCTAAGAGGACATCACTTTTATTTCAAAATGCTAAAAATATTTTTAAATAATTTTCACATTTAATTATGTCGTGGTTATAAAGAAAATAAAATATAACAAATGTAAGTTAGAAAATTATATATTTTTAAATTATTTCATCATTTTATTAATACGTTCAGATAAATAAACTAGTTTAGCACAGATAAAAATTTACTCAACTCTATTCTTATATTTTCTTTTCTTTTCTTTTTCATCCTATTTTCCTTATCTTTTTTTTTTTTTTTTGTATTTCTCATAAAAAATTTTGATAGCTAAATATGGTATTGATATTTTAGAATTCTTTTTGAGAAAAACAATTATTTTATAAAATGTTTTTTTAAAGGAGAAATCCTTTTCTCTCTCCGTTTTTCTCTCCCTCTGTCTAATTCTCTCTTTTCTAACATTTATTTGACTTTTCTTCCTTCCTTTCTCTTTTTTTTGTTTTTTTTGTTTTTTTTTTAAGTTTGGATACATAGCTACATTACTATATCTCTCATTCGAAACCGCTTCTTAACTAAACAATTTATTTATTTTCAATTCAATTTATTTTAAATGAACTTAGCTCACTTCTTCCAATCAGACGGAAAATCATCCTCGTGAGTCATCGACACTTATCATCCGCAAAATCACAAAAATATTCGATCGCCTTCGCACTGACGAAACTTTCTTCGTCAATGATTTCATGAGATGAATCCAACCACACAAATTCATTTCCCATCACCTCCGAGATTCAGAAAAATCTAGGGCTTTCTCGAATTATTCATAATTATTATTATTATTATTATTATTATTATTATTATTATTTTACTATTTTTTTTTGAAAAGTACTAATTTTTTCGGGTTTTTGATTTTTTGTATTTCTAATAAATTTTTTTGATTTTTTTTGTATTTCTCATAAAAAAATTTTTGAGAAGCAACATGGTATTGATATTAAAACCCGAGAAAATCTCGCAATTTTCTCAAAAGGCAAAATCGTACTTCCTGACAAACTGAAATTCTTTTCTAGATCTCTGATGATGAAACGGATTTCACCGCTGGAATTGTCTCAGCAAAATCTAGCTTCCCAAGTCAAATTTCGCCAAATTCCGAGACGTCGAATTTGCATCGCTTCGAGGCAAGACCAAGTATCAAAATGCGAAACTTATTACGTGATGACAAAAGTCAACAGTAACATATACTCATGTATGTTGCATGAGTAGAGAGATGATGGAAATGGACAGCCAAGATCATGCCACGTGTCAAAATCCAAGAGAAGGGACACAAATGGACTTATGGAAATTTAAATGATAATAAGACAAAAATCCAAATAGTGTCATCTCCTACCTTTAATTGAGAGCCAAAAACGTGAAGGGGGAAAGAAAAGGAAGCAATGGCTGGATAGTTTTCATTTTTAGAGAGAGAAGGTGCTCCTACAAGTTGAAAAATTGAAACACTGCCTAATGCCATTGATGCTAGATTAGTTCCATGCATGATTAAGTGGATGGTTAGTTGAAGTCCCAGTATTCAATCTTTTTCTTCCACCTTACCAGCCACACACTATGCACACTGGCTCAGAATAGCCTCGAGAAACTCCGTGATAACTCCCTACCGTGCAACCTACTCCTAGTTCATTGACCACCAGAAATGGTTCTGTCTCAAAAAGAAGGCCAATGAAGTCTTCCAAAAGAAAAAGAAATAGACAAAGAAAAAGAAAAATAAAAAGAAAAGATAAGAGAGAAATCAGCGACGTTTACTCTGAAACCCGAGCACCATCCTAGGGCTTACGCGAAAGTCTTTAAAGCTTCTGCGCCCTAAACTACCGGTTGGGAGCCAATGACTTAAAGCCACACATGGGTGGATGGGAGGTTTTAGCGAGTCAGAGGTGCCGGAATTCCTCGAATTCATTCAGTCCGGGCGAACCCGAGAGTTAGTGGTCGAAATATCCTCATGACTCGATGCCCTGGAGCTCCTAGTTGATCGGGAGTCATCTGGGACCCCCACATGGACTTCCAGTAGGTCGATTTCAAAGAATATCCCAATACAAAAAGAAATATGAAATAAGAGTGGAACCATATTTATTTAGGTTGGTCAATGTGCTAAGACTTGGCAGTAGCTTGGTTGGGGGGAGAGAAGTTTAGCAGGTTATTGTTGAAAACTGATCACATAAACACTTAGATTTTGGTGGAAGTTTCAGGTCGATTCCCTTGGGATGGATACTTTTCTGAAACTTGGTCTTCAGAGTGGCATTTATTCTCCCAAGTCAAGAAGAAAGGTGGCTCAATCATTCAAGATAATTAAGGGTAGGGCACATTATCCATACACTCAATTTACGCAAAGATGAATACTTGTAATATTTTCAAGCAAGTCCAAGTGCCCTAGATTTAGTTTCTCTTGAACTATGTCGTCTGGAAACCAAATTTATGAAAAGAAGTGTGATACCCAAAGCCTTGAAGAAGAAGCTTCCACTGCGAACGTGAACTAGCATCGCCATTTGACACATAACTGGCCCGAATGACTTCAGCTTGTTTCTTCCCATCCTCTGCCTGACATACCTGGATAATTCATTGACAGGAAATTATTATGGAGAGAGATGTATGTAAGAAACAAGCTTACAAATCAGCTAGTGAAACAGAGCTTACTCATTTTGAGGAAGGTTTCTTGTTCTTCCACCATACTTGATGCACAGAAAAAGGCAATGACCCGCAGCTCAGATCGATGGACGATCGCTTCTCCTCCAAGTATTCTATCAGACATAATATTGGGTTCTATCGATTTGGATAGAAGATCTTCCTCCTTACACCAAGATTGTCATACAAGACATGCTCCTGATAATAAATCATTTCTTGAGAAGGAGAAAGGAATAATAAAGGGCAAAGTTATACTTGATGCAAATAGTGAAATAGAATCGCTATTATGTCATGGCACCTAAACATAAGTTTAGAATGTTACAAGTAACTATCTGAAAGTTAAAGGCATGATAGCCTCATATTAAAAAAAAAAAAAAAACCCAAATCCTATAAGTTTGAGTTTTTCGGAAAGTTGGTCGTTTAACAAGGTATCAGTTGGTTTAAAGGTCATGGGTTTGCTTACCCTTTCCTCAAAACCAAGATTTCGACAATGCTAGTAAGCACACACCTACGTGAAATACCATCTTTAAAATACCCACATCATTTTATTCATTTTAAACCCACACAATTAAGCCTTAACCAGGCTCTAATACCATTTGTAATGACTCAATCTAATCATATAGATATTTTCATCTTTGAACCTAAAGGGCCTTCACGACTTTAAAACGCATCTATTAGGTTGAGAGGAGCCCATGACTTTGGCTAATATATACAAGATTGAGCTTATTAGAAGAAATCCATCATTTAATACTAAGATTCACACCCTTTATCACTTTTAGTCAGATTCTCAGAGGACATCACTTTTTATTCTTAAAAAATGCTAAAAATATTTTTAAAATAATTTTCTACATTTAATTATGTCGGTTATAAAGAAAATAAAATATAACAAATGTAAGTTAGAAAATTATATATTTTTAAATTATTTCATCATTTTATTAATACGTTCAGATAAATAAACTAGTTTTGTATAATGATAGTACCTCTATCAACTTTAACTCTATTCTATATTTTCTTTTCTTTCTCTTCATCCTATTTTCCTTATCTTTTTTTTTTTGTTGTATTTCATAAAAATTTTGATAGCTAAATATGGTATTGATATTTTTAGAATTCTTGAGAAAAAAAAAATTATCAGCAAAATGCTTTTAAAGGAGAAACTTTTCTCTCCGCTTCTCCTCATGTCCGATTCTCTTTCTAACATCATTTGACTTTCTTCTTTTTGTTTTTTTTGTTTTTTTTTTTATGTTCGATACATAGTCAGAATACATATCCATCTTCTCATCTTGAGTCCGCTTATCCCTAAACAATTTATCATTTCGCACTCAATATATTTTAAATGAACTTAGCTCAATTTCCTAACTTCCAAGATTTTGAAAAAAATCTCATCCTTGGAGTCACTGATGACTTATCATCCAGAAAATCATAAAAATATTCCGACTGTCTCATAATTCGACGAAACTTTTCTGGGTCACTGGATTTCATGAGATGAATCCAACGACACAGTCCATTTCATCAGCTGAGATCTAGAAAAAAATTTAGGCTTTCTTGAATTATTCTGATAATTATTATTATTATTATTATTATTATTATTATTATTATTATTATTATTATTTTATTATTATTATTTTTACTATTATTTTTTAAAAAATTACTAATTTTTTCGGGTTTTTGATTTTTTGTATTTCATAAATTTTTTTGATTTTTTTTGTATTTCTCATAAAATTTTTGATAGCTAAATACTTTATTGATATTTAAACCTTAAAATTCCAATTTTTTCTCAAAAGTAAGAAATCAGAAATTCGGTAAAAATCCGAAATTTTTCTAGATCTCGGATGATGAAACGGATTTCACCGTTGGAATTGTCTCGCAAAATCTAGCTCCCAACTCAAATTTCATCAAATTCCGAGACAATCACTTGCACGCTGAGGCACCGAGTATCTGCCGTAAAACGACATGTGATGTGACAAAAGTCACCTATAACATATACTCATGTGACATAAGTTGCATGAGTAGAGAGATGATGGAAATGGACGGCCAAGATCGTGCCACGTGTCAAAATCCAAGAGAAGGGACACAAATAGAATTATGGAAATTTTAAATGATAATAAGACAAAAATCCAAATAGTGTCATCTCCTACCTTTAATTGAGAGCCAAAAACGTGAAGGGGGAAAGAAAAGGAAGTAATGGCTGGATATTTTTCTACTTAGAGAGAAGTGTGCTCCTGCCGTTGAAAATTCAACACTCGCCTAATGCCATTGATGCTAGATTAGTTCCATGCATGATTAAGTGGATGGTTAGTTGAAGTCTCCTGGTATTCAATCTTTTTCTTCCACCTTTAGCTAGCCACACACTATGCACATCAGTTTTCTGTAATAGCCTGAGAAACTGCATAACTCCTTACTGCAGTAAAACTCTACCCTAGTTTCATCACCAATTGCAAATGGTTCCTTCGTTCCCAAAAGTTAAGGCCACGCGCCTAAAAGAAAAAGAAATAGACAAAGAAAAAGAAAAAGAAAAAGAAAAGATAAGAGAAAAGTCGCGACGCTTTACCTTGAAACCCAAGCATGATCCTAGGGGTTTACGACGAAAGTCTTTAAAGCCTGGTGCCCTAAACCAACTGATTGGGAGCCACCGACTTAGTGCTCACTACATGGATGGATGGGTGAGGTTTAGCGAAATGAGGTGCTGCACTCGAATTCATTCGAGTCCTGGTGAAACCCGAGGAGTTAGTGGTCGAAATATCCTCATGACTTGATGCCCTAAGCCTTAGTTGATTGGGAGTCATTTGCACCCATTACATTAGACTTTGGTGTCGACAAGAATGTATCCACAATACAAAAAGAAATATGAAATAAGAGGAAACCATACTTATTTAGTCGGTCAATGTGCTAGAACTTGGCAGTAGCTTGGTTGGGGGGAGAGAAGTTTAGCAGGTTATTGTTGAAAACTGATCACATAAACACTTATAGATTTTTGGGTGGAAGCCTGTGCTCCATTCCTCGATGGATAATTAAACTCTGGTCTGTGATGGCATTTATTCCCAGTCGGGTTGTCAGGTGGCTTCAATCATTCACACACTAAGGGTAGGGCATTACTTATCCATACACTTTTTTGAAAATACTCATTCTTTGCATGAGCATAACTCCGCTCCCGTTCCTTCTTTTGTCATCAAGTAAGGGACTAGAAATGTGTCGACAGGGGGAGTGATTAGTGCCCAAATAGTGTTGTTGAGTCTCACCATTGTAGGTTTTGAGCACTTTTTGTGTACTAATCAACTTAAATAACCCAATTGATACACTAAGGTCCCGGCTATACTACTGATCATATTTTGTGGATATTTTTGTAGTTTTGCAAGCCAATTACACCATTATCTTCGAGTCAATTCAAATACGAAGAACCCGAGCCGAACTTGAAGCTGCATGTACAAATCATAAGGCAATTGAGCCAAATACGTAAGGAGGAGCGAGCATTGCAGAGATTTTGTAAGGTTGCACTTTTGCAACTCCGTTGCACTTTACAAAGCTGCGAAATTTTAGCCCGCCTCGCTTGGCTGTGGTTGACTACGACCGCTTATGGTTTTAGTCCAAAATTTCTCAATGTAATTTTGTCGTTTGCTACTTTTTGTAATTTCCTTAACTCGAGTAGAATATAAGCCTGGCCAAGCTCGTAAAGCAAATAATCCATCAATCAATAAAGTAGCGCCAAAGCTTTCACCTTCTGTCGGTGACTCTTCTCATTTTTCTCTCCCTTCTCACACATTTTTCATTTACCCAACACCCCTCGAGACAGATACAACTCAAGGGATGCTTGGCTAAACCCCCCTCATCTATGAAGATGAGGGCCACTGGGTTAAAGTTTTGAGGTAAAACACTGTCATCTTGTTGCCAACGCAGGCATTTATTATCATTTATGTTTCTACATCTCACGTTAGGTTTGAATCCCTGTGATGTACCCTGAGTGGCTAATACTTGGCAAGCTTTCAAGGCTAAGTGGATACTTATTGCTAGATCCACTGATGCTCACTTAGTTGCCATTTATTTTCTCCTGCAAGTTATATCCAAGGGCCAGTTTTAACTGCTTCGAAACATTAATGGTTAATAAATGTTGTATACTAAGAGAAAAACTTTTAGGGTTCAGTCTTTATGGCTAAACATAGATCCGGTTCGGGAAATGACTATAGGTCATCCTCCCCAACGTGAGAAAAAAGACCCAAGGACATTATAGTTGCCTTAGAACCCTAAGCCCAGTGGCCCGAAACTTCAAGGAGTTCTTTTTCACTTTATTTCTACGCTACGCTTCAAGCCATCAACCTCATCAGTTTAAGAAACCCCAAATCAAAAGTGGAAACACCATCTTCAGTCAATCGTGACTCATTTCGCATGAAGAAAACCTGCATCCCCCGAAGTTCTAATCTTTAATTAATTATAGTAATCAAAGAGCTTTGCTACGGTAGTAGGAATCCTAGGATATAAATATTGTTGATTCCAGTACACCTACTGTGGCACGAATCACCTTTTAGCCAATGACTCAATGAATGCTCTATTGATTACTTGCTCATAAGTCATTAGTCCATAACTCTGCTTCATGTGTCCCATACTATTCAACTAGTACTGGTCCCTCTTTTCTAATTCACACTCCATTCCTCATCTCTTTTCAAAGATCCCAGATTCTGGGCCCTTCTTCTCAAATCTCCGCTCCATGTACTCATATCCCTTAGTTGTAGTTGAGCTGAGCTGGTTGTCCTTTCTTTCATCTCGGTCTGGAAGATTTAAGCACCTCCATCAATTCCTTCATTGTTACACGGCAATGAACTTCCAACTTGTTCTAATGGTTTTGTCTCAAACTGAGGGCATTCGGGATGGGGCTTGGGCCTCAAGCTTTTTCGCCTCTAGGATGAACTCTCCCATCAGGCTAGCTCATGGCACCTTCTAAACCCCTTTCCTTCTTCCATCTCTTTTTCCCTTTCCTCTGTTCTCTGACCATCCACTCTTGTCAATGTTAGAGGATGCCTGGGCACGTTTCTTCTTTTTCCCATTCTACTTTAACTCTTAAGGCATGTAGGTTATAGTGGTCAGGTGTGGAATCAACTCTGCAATATATTTCCAGGTAGCTCAAAATGGACTTTTCAATTATTTTCCCCACATTTATTCAGAATTCCCTTCAAGAATGGCTAAAGGAGGATCATTCATCCCTTCTCACTGTGTTGAGGTGCTTTGATGGTAGAAGGACACAACTGATGAAATAGAACCATACCTTAGCCTCTTCTCGTTCTTCTCTAGGATTTAAGAGAGTTTTCTTTACCTTTCCACTTCCCTTCCTAGCTATCAGCAAGTCTACTATCTTCTAGTAATCTCTACTTCCTTCCACAATTTCAACTTCAGCCATCTTTCCGACCTTCAAGTCAACAACAAATGATCCTTTCCTCATAGTCTATCAACTGTCCTCCGACATAAACTTCTTCCTTCCTTCACTATGATGAAAAGAATCTCTTCACCACAGTAGTGCATAATCTAAAGTTCCTTGTACTCTGCCAATGTTTCTGCTATTCTCTCTTCTCAAGCATTTCAACTTAAAGGAGACAAGCTTGAACTCCTCTTCAAAGAATGAAACTCCTTTCCTTCGATCTTTCTCCATTAGCGCAAATTCCTTTTGTCCGAGATAAAGTTTCTTGCTTTTTTTCAAATCTACCATGCTCTGTAGCTTCTTTAGCCCTCCTTCCTCTTCTCGATTCTTCCTCTACGCTCCAAACATTCTATTTACCTCGTCCCTTTCTCAATTTTGCTCAGTTACCGCTTGAGTGGCTTGAACAGTCTCATTCTCCCACTCAACATACTCTTCCACAGACTTCATTGAGGTTTGGAACTCTGTGCCAGGGGCCTTACATCGTGAGAGATTGCTAGGGCTTTAGAGCTCAGGTTTTGTAAGGCAAGATTAGAGAGATTTGAGTATGGAAGCTGAGAGGGTTGATGGTTTATGAGAAAGGTGGCTCTTCAGTTTTCAAAAATTTTCTATTTATAAGCCAACTATTTTGTTGTGTTTTCATTTAATGTCGCGACAACAAATTTCCTAGGGTTTTTTCTATTTTTAATAATGGTCGCTGTACGTACACAAATAATTGTCACGACATAGTTTTGCAATCACTCAAATCGGGCGCTATATGTCGCGACATTAAGAAGAATGTTGCGACATTCTTTTCAAATAAGATCATTTGAGCTTGTGTCGAGAACAATGAAAATTTGTGTTGTGACATAAACTTGCTTTTCAAATTGAGTCCAAATTAATCACGCCACAACACAGAAAGTATGTTGCGACATTCTTTTAAGGTTCTTCGACTTTACGCTGCAAACACCTGAGAGAGTATGTTGCGACATAAATTATATTTTTCCGGAATTGCATCTTATCTAGTTTTCACTTAAGACACATTTTAAGATAGCTATATTCATTCATACCCAACTGAACATACTTGTGCAAATTCATTTAATCAACCAAGAACCTCAATGCAAGTATGAACAACAAAATTTCATTTCTTTATTCTTAATATACCCATAGAGATGATGTTCAAAATATCTAAAAAAATTTGAAACCAATAAAGCTGCTATTCGTTGTTTGCCTTAAAATAAAATCACATTTCCCCAAACTTCAATTATGCATTAATATTAAAAACAAATTGAGGGAAATAGAAATACTCCCCCTTGTAGCTAATTTCTACATTTTTCAAATTTGAGATTAAAGGTGTTTCCTAATTGAACTCATCTTTTAATATAAGTCATTGTCCTGAAAATCAGTCAACCACTGTGTAAGAAATCTTTGACATAACTAAATGCCGATAATTCAAACTCACAAAATCTAATCAACACCTAAATTAAAACTAATAATTCGTCAAATGCCTCCTAAGAAGTCGCTTCGCCATCAGTTTTTAGCTGAGATGATGATAATTTATTCATTTCAAGATCTCCTCGTATGCTCCTCTCTGTAATGGAGCAATCTTTCCTCAATCTTTCCAAATTCTTTCTCTCACATCTTCGCTTCCTGCATTTCATTGCCCTTTCAATGAAGTAGCTGTGAAATATTCGATTTGTCTCTCACAGATTTCATCGGGCAAACGCATTCCTCGATTGTTTTGCAAGGAAAGGGGTTAGCTACCCTACTTGAGTTTCCAAGTTCTCAATGAAGCATTAGTATTTGTCTTAAACACACTTGTGTTTGCTGAAATTTCTGCCGTAAAATCTTTTTCTCATGCATATTCGTAATTTTTGCTTTCTCGACATGAATTGTAACATCCGATCTTCAAATGATCGAGTCCTTTTCCGACCTCGATATTCCTCTATTTTCCCTCTACTCCGTTTCGACCCCTCGGGCTGGCATATATGTTGATGGGTGAAATTTTATCCAAGTCTGGGCCCCGCCGTGCTCCCTCCACCCGATAAGGAAAGGTTTTCAAGGTTCCTTAGTGCCGGTGTATACGTGTAGGCAAGTCAGGTTGGGGGCTTGAAGTGATAACTCGCTCACTCCATACACTTGGTTTCCTCAACTCGCAGGCTCTTCTTCAACCGGTCCCTCACTGATCAAGCTTCTAGTTCCTTCATTTATCAAGCCCCACTTCATGTGCAATATGTATCTTCATTGCTTCCACTTGTTCATCGCCTCCGCCGTCTATGGCACCATACGGTTAAGCCCAATCAAACCACTTCCCTTAATCGCTACCCCTAAAGCCGGGATGGAGCCTTGCAGTTGCATTTGGCAAGGTCTTCAATCGCTGTCTTACCGCATCTCTTCTTTTAAAAAGCTCACAAGAGATGCATCAATTATACCAAGGCATAATTCATGGCATGATAGAATATATCCATATGAGTGGTCGTGACGACCCATGCATAGAACATCTTTTTTTACCAGACTCTAAATTCTCCCATGCGTTAGGACTCTCCTCTTCTCCCCGCTCAAGACAATTATTTCTCATATTCTCTCATCGCTTGAGCCGAGGAAAATCGCTTCATATAAAGCCCACCAATTTCTTCCCAAGTGTTCACGATCCCAATTAGAATGAATCAAACCATGTTGCGCTTACATCTCCTCAAAGGAAAAGGGGAAGATCTGCACTTGATTACTGTCTCACCCTATCTGGGCTGATCGTGTCAAGCCATCCTCATGAATCTCCCATATGCTCACTGGGATCTTCAAAGGGATGACCAAAGGAATCGGGTGTCAGACATGGTAATCAATGTTCGCCCAAATTTCAAAATTGTTGGCTCTATGGCAGTTGTCTTACTCAGCAGAGTACTCTCAATAATAGCCTCCAAAAGTTCTCCATAAGACAGCCCTGCCCTCTCTACTTTTTCTTCTTCTTCCGAATAACTGCAATCTTTCTCTTTGATTTGCCATACTTCTGGATTCTGTAACTATGATCTTCCTCGATTCTCAGTTGTTCTCTCACCCCTGTTTAGAGGCGCAGATCCGCTTCTGCCTTCTATGCATTTAAATCTTCGAAATAGAAACACACTAAGACAATGAATTTTATGGCATGCCATCCATTAAGCTCATAGAAATGTCAAGAATTTTCTTCTTGTGCTACTACTATTAAAACTACTTTTTGTGATTTTCTGAAAAATAATATCAAAAAGAAGAATGTCCAAATTAGTAAATCCCTTTTTGGTTAGAATATTGATCTTTAAATTTATCATTTCGATCCCCAACCAACGACACCAAAAACTTGTTAAGACCAAATGATATATACAAATTTATGACATCAAGCACAAAGGACTATTACCTACGTCCCCGCAATCCACGCTTAAAATACTTGTTAAGACCCAACTATATGATGTGATCAGTATATGCCAATCTTCTGGTACTGCCACACAAGAACATTTCAATACATGGTAACAGCGCCAAAAACTTATCAAGACCATTTCTCATGTGTATGAAAAGATGGAATTGTTCTTTCTTTAGAAAATGACTCATTTAAAATTGGGTTTGTGGTCTAGATCACTGCAAGTGCACAGGTCATACAAGTAATAAAAGTGGATATTTAAAGTCCAGATATCGTTCCCATGAGGAAGGATTATAAATCAAAAGACTAACTACCCCAATTACTCAAGATCAATACTATTCAACTCCCCGATATGATGATAAGCAGACTAAATGGTAGGTTTGAATCGAAACTTAAATTTACAAAAGCAAAGTTTAATAAAATTAAGCTGAGGATTCATTGAGTGAGGCAAACCGACATGGATCAATTAATATGAATCTTAGTTTCTGATCATTTCGATTCATACCAACCATCAATCGGAAATCGAGTTTGTCAAAGATGCGTTGCAGCATAGCTCGATTTCTCCCAACCACTTTCACTCTCATTAAATAGTCCATGATCATCATAGAGACATGATTCTAATTAGTTACTTGTAATATATAACCTTCTTCTAAGATTTAAGTATTTTTTCCTTTAGTACTCATGAATAACATCTTATGACTAAAGAATTCCCGTCTCATGCATTGTTAGAGATCGCGTGCCTTCTCCAATTTGATTGACACCTCATCCTACACTTCTGATGTAAATTTCCATCTCCTTGATTAGATCTCAGCTAACACGGGATCAGAATCAATTCATCAGAAAGATGAGAGACCTCTGAATGATTAAACAAATACTTCATTCAACCTATCTCAACTTATAAGTAAGTTGGTGATCTATCTGAGTAATCCTTCAAAGTCTATTGTTCCATAACGCCACTACCACACCCAGAAGGAAATGCCTACACCTCAGGATTCTCCATCTCTACAAGCCACTCTGAGGTCCCCTCGATATCAAAGTGAGATACAATACCTGTATTGGGTACACAAGATTCAGTTCGAGAACAAGTAAATTTATAAACAATACCAATCAAATAAACTCAAGAATTCTAATTAAATCTTTCTTCCACCTTTTTGCAGCAAAATGATCATCATCAATGACCCATTTCCAGTGAGCTCAACTTTTCAAACTGTTTATTTACATCAATGACTAATCGATCAAGAAAATTAATTAAAATCATAAACAAACTAAAATAAACGGCGTCCGTAAAACCTTCCAAAGATTCCATTTAAATCAAACAAAGATATGAAAAGAAGAATTTATAAAGAAATACATCTTCGGTTTCGCACTCAAAGATAATACTCCAAATCCAAAAAATTAAAGGAAAACTAACAAAATAAAAACTATACCGAACTAAATCTAATAAAATGGAAAATAAAATAAAAAAAATAAAAATGTACAAGAGTCTTCAACCACCCGTAACCTCGAGCAACCGAAAGTTTACGCATTACTGCTCCTAGAAGCGTGTATTTATGTAAGCTTTCCAATGTTGGGCCTCACTTCATTAATTACGTTGTGGACTCCCAAAATTTTGGCCCAATTTGGTCTCTTTGGCGCAACATAGAAAGGTCTGTCACGACAGAAGCCGCCTTTATCGCCGCCATTGTAGCTTCGTATTCTATCGCGACTGCTCTTCAGATTGTTCACCTTGTGTCGACATACAAAACTTATGTCACGACACGTATCGCCGTGATTTTCCACCTTTTTGCTTCTTTTCTACTGGTTTTCTCTCTCTTTCCACCAACACCCGCAAACAAAAGTCGTGAATATTCCATAATTGGTCACACAAACAGATTCAAAATCAAGTAAAAACAAAGCCAAAAAATGGATTATGATGAGCTTAATACTCATCAATAATAAAATTAATAGAATTACATTAGACTACCTCCAAAGGGTCTTTGTGTCACCGAATTAGGATGGGTTTAAAGTTCATTTGAAATATACAATATTATACATTTATATTATCCAAATTGAGCCAATTGCAATATATTATACGTATTTAAACGCTCGCTTAATTGGAAAGATATAATATTATACATTATATTATCCAAATTTATTTCGATTGCATTATATTATGCATATTGGACTACACCTATGTATCAAATTATACATAGTATTTTTTGTAAATAATTTCTTATTGAAATTCTGAAATTGTGTCATCATGGCTACAAATTCAAATATTCGAATAAGTAATTAAAATATAACTATAAAATAGTCATTCATCTATCTATTCATTTTTACATTAACTAAGTACAATTTTCTTCTAAAAAACACCATTAAAAGCTCCTACTCCCATCCAGTACCAAAGTGATTGGGTAAAAACCCTGCGAGCTTTTAAGACAAGAACTCCTAATGATTATGCTGAGTTAGCTGGAACCTAAAATATAAGCATATGAATAAATTTCAGCAGACAATGATCAAAGGAATTCATTCATAACTGTTTGTTGGGTTATCAAGTTTTCTCCCTCATAGGAAACGAAAATTATGCAGTACAATACCTCTGACATCCATTCTGCCACTCCTTTTGACCGCAAAGTGCTAAGGACAACTTCTTCCATATGGTTCAAGGAACAGAGCCAATAATGGTATGCGGGCCAATTTTGCTTGAATATTGGAGAGTTTCTACGAACCTCAACAAGTTCTTGCAACAAAATACCCTATGACAAACAACTTGCCCTCTTGTATATCCTGATGAAGAAAATATAACAAATGAGCATCTACAACAATCACCATATAGATTTTGATAAAAATGTTGCTTAAAAACGAAGTAAAAAGACCAGAGATAGAAGATAACATAAAACTAACAATTGATACTATTCCAAAGTTAATTTGTAATAGACTACATGGAAATGAGAATTATATAAATGTCATATGCACCCATAGCCTCAATTCAATAATACTGGCAAATTCATCTTACTGAGAGTAAACCTTCTCACATTTTAATGGCATAACACCTGCGTAACCTATTATGTATATTAACTGGCAATACATTTTTTTCTAGTCGGGAAATCTAAATATCTTTACCAGCTATTGTTGCAACCAAGAGGGAAGAAAAGTAATGATTGCAAAGGAAAAACATCATTTTTGACACTCAAAGTATGCCCTATATCAATGTCTTACTCAGTATAATATGTTAGCTTCCTACTAGTGACATATACCAACTAGAATGATGCAGATAGAAGAATAAAAAAATGCATTTCCCTTTGGACTAATGAACCGTTTGCAACTACTTTCTAGTGGTAGTGGTGTATTTGCTTGTAACATCCCCTGCATTTATCAAAATAAATTAATAACAAACATGTATCAACTGTCTAACTTGCCTTCCATTACTTATCTATTTTGAAACTATTCAACCAAAAGTTTAACCAAATGAGCTTGTCAATCAAATACTTACAAGCAGCATATTATTCCAATAATTAAGAGGAGAAATTCTTGGGATTGATGTTTAGAATCTTCCCAAGTTAGCCTTTCACACATGAACTATTTATGGTGTTATTTTAAAGAAGATACTCCACCAGGGTAGAACATAGAAATCATGTTAGTGGTAGAGGTCATTTCAAGTAAAAAGATTCAGTTGGTGTCACTTCTCAAATTTAGATGATCAAATTTGGAGAGCAAGAAGACTATTGAGGATTTAAACAGTCCAACTATAGCAGCTTAACATCTTAAGACATGTTAAGAAAGCTATTAAGAGGTTGATGATGAGTTAAACTGAAGATTCAGCACAACTGCTATTAGTTACATCTTAAAATAGTTAGATAACCTCAATTGATTCCACGCTTTTTTATTTAGTTCCCTGTAATTCACCCAAAGTCTTTCAATTAACAAAGGAAATATATCAAACAGAGAAGGAAATAAAAATAAAAGAGGATATTCTGACCAAAGGAATTCAAAATTACAAATCACTACATTCAGAGAAAAAGTAGGAAGTTGAGCTAGACTACCCCATGATTTAAGTAATTAAGGGACTATACTATTGAAAAACAAGTAAGAAGAGCTACTGTATCATGGGCTTTGTCAAGGAGTTCCAATATTCTAGGCGTAGCATGCAAGAGTTAGCTCAAATATTGTAGAATAGCGACAACCTACTTCACTAGTTTCGTATGTGCCCCCTCTAGTCTTAGTTCTATTTATTCAAAGGTTGGCAATTTTAACTCAGCCTAGGAAGAAACAAGCATATAATTATGCAAAACATGTCAACACATCAATTCTGCAACCAAAACTTACATGTATCAAACTCACCATGGTAATCTACCTCCTATATGTCGTTTATTTTCCTTATCACGGTAGAAGACCAACTGCCTAGTGCAAACAGGCAGAAACAAGCTAAACCTGAAACAGGCTGCAATGAGCAATTCAGAGTAACCATTTTAATTCACAAGATCGATGAAAGAAATAAATTGGAATGCCTTGACATGTGAAACTCTTTGTGGCAGATGCTCTTATCATTTTAGAAGGAAAAGATTAAGAAAAAAAAAGACTGGTGAATTGACAATATTTGAAGCATTTGAAGAAAAATAAAATCTCTGAACAAGACTTGATGCAACACCAACAATGAAGCTGATAATGAGGAATATCTACACCCTTAATAAATGTTTTACAGGATAGATCTTTTAGCATCAAAAGATTTGGCAGCAAACCCTCTCTTGACCATAACTTTAAATCAACCTAGTTTGCCGCACCACTACAGCAAATTAAGAAGAGTAATAGCCAACAATGACAACATTTCCTGATCAAGAATCACTTTGAAGCTGCGTCAAATAACAGGAAAGAAATGGAATAACGCCAGTATGTATAGATTACCCTACCTCAAACAGCTTTTCCAGTATCGCTACTCTGACATGAGTTTTTGTCCTTCCCCGAATCAGGTTTAGCAGTTGTACTGCATAAATATCTATGGTTCATCATTAGGCTATGGATTAAGGCCTAAGAAGAATAATCTAGCAAAACGGAGAAGAAATGAAAAATCAAATCAGTCCGAACAAAAAATCCAAATCAAAATCTAGCAATAATGGAGAAGAATGAAAATTCAAAATCAATAAAAAAAAAGTGGAAAAGAAGTATAAACAGAGATTAGGAGAAAAGGCTAGGGTGATGGTTCTTCTCCGACGCATCTTCCTCGCTTTAGTAGGTGGAAAAAGGAACCTAGGTGAGAGAGAAAGAGACAGGGGCGAAAAGAGATCGAGGTGATGATAGACTCATCTTGCACTATGAAAAATTACAAAGTCCTTTCCCGAGAGCAAGTAAGATGGAGAGGGGAAATATGAAAGGGCGAAGTAGAGGAGAGCTCACCGCCGAGGGAAAATATAGGGAACATCCAACTGGCCAAGGTTAGTGATAATTTCCTATGCCCGCATCAATCCTACCGAGGCGGTAACATGATTTTTAGAAGTGAGTACGTGTTGGATTAACATAACCATGTCACTAAAAATAAACTAATCATTGATTTTCGGTTTTGTTATTTATATAAAACAAAAACCTAATCGTCAACATGATTAAATTTGTCATATACCTAAATATTTACCAACACAACATCTTGTTTTTAGACTTTTTTCATAGATAAAGACACAAAAAAACCAATTAGAAAATATTTATCCTTTATCTTTTAAAATATGAAAAAATAATTTAATAATTTTCTTTCAATATATTTTTAATTGTTTTCAAGAATTTAACATTCCTAGTACATATATGAATATCTAAATGTCATATATATTCAAATGAGATATCATGAAATATTAAAGAATAAAATTTTGTCCTTTATATTTGAAATTTTAAGTTTTTTTTTTTGGCCGACTAACCAAAATCATGGTTTTTGTATTTTGTAAACCTAAATCTAAATCGAAATCAAGAATTGTATGAAAAAAAAAAACCAAAACCAAAAACTAACCGATCGACCTGACAACCTATTTTTCGTTCGGTTTCGGGATTCAGATAGTGGGAATGTGCTTTCTACAAGCCTACAAGTAATTTTTATTTTGTATTTGAGAATTCATATTTTCTTATTATCTTTAACTGCATTGTTAGTAAACTATTTCTTCTTTTACAAATTCTGTGAATGAGCATTTTATTTCCCAAAATTTATTATCTAAATTGAGTTTAAACAGAATGCGATTTAAAATTACATAACTATATAGTATTCCAAAGCCAAAACAATCATATCACTCAACTCCGTGGGCTCAATAATTTGATTCCTAAGAATTAAGGCTATGTTTGGTTTCTCAAATTTGAGGGAAAATTCACAAGAAAAAAAAATAGAAAGAGAGAGAGATCAAAAGTAGAGAGGAAAGAAAAACTAGATAAAACAAACAATAAAGTTAAATCCGTCATTTTATTATAATTCGCTACTTCAAACTTATTTTATTTATAGTATTTCATCTATATAAAGATTAAATAATTTAAAATATGAGTTTTGTGGGCAATTTATTTATATGGTTTCTTTTGAGATTTTCCATTAAATAAAACAAACATAAAGTAGATCATTTTCCTTAGAATTTTGTTCTTTCCTTCGTACTTCTAAAAACCAAACACAACCTTCAATAAAAATACTAAGGAAAGTAGTTTTTATGTTTGGTTTCATTATTGAAAATACAAAAGAGAATCCAATTATAATTAGAAATTTATATATTGTAAAATTAGTTAATGTTCATAAATAAAGGAAAGTAATTGAAATGGGGCTGGAAAATATTTGAAAATATATTGTCTTGCCCTTCCTCGTAAATGCCAGTATGAAAAGTAAATTTGTTGAACCTTTTCATGGCTGGTACAAACCGTGATGAGACGCATTTCAACTAGGGTCGGTAGAAGCATCGCTAGCACTTAAGTTGTCAATTAGACATCTCCGGCCGACGGAGGATTTATTCCGTGCTTAAGCAACTCAGAATGGCTTGATGTGAACTAGACTACATGTGAGGAAATCTAAATTGGTCCTAAGGATATGATTTCCATTCATTCATCATGATCCTACTGACGTTCACTACTTTTTTTTTTCTTTGACAATAGCAAATGTAGAAAAGAAAAGAAACGGATTCGGTGGGTGAATGCATTCGGAATATGGCTAGGTAATGTTGTGTCTTCTTCTGCTACTACATTCCTAAATATTAAATATATTTGTTTTTAGAAATCCACCATACAAAGACCCATAAGAGTAGTAACTCACTAAAATTCACCTGAAACTTATCCAACTTCCTACTACCACTAATCAATTGAACTCTAGCATTCTATATATATGATTAACAATGAGATGAAGAATGAAACGAATTTTCAAGGGTGATGACCGAAGTTTACTAGACATCCTTTATAACAAGAAGAATTATAAAAAGGCATGAAAATAATATACAAAAATAAAATAACACGTCTCAAATAAGAACACTAGTGAGTGTTTTCCATTCTTTTTGGATTTTATTTCCATGTGTGAGAATCGCGATCCTCGGGCAGACTCTATGTCACAGATTGCATGTTGGAGTTAAGATGATCCTTGGCCGACAATTGCCGAAATTATCTTTATTACTCCCAAGAAGCTGGCCCAGAATCGGTGCAAGCCTAACTTGGATCTAAGACTTGAAAAGAGTTCTTAGGTAATCCCTCTAGAAAACATCAGCAATTTGTAGAGACGTGATGGATAAAACGTGTAACAAGAACTCCATTGGCAACCTTTTCGGACAAAATGATAGTCTAATTTGATATGCCCGAGCGAAGCATGGAAGATGTGATTTTTGTCATGTGGAGTGCGCTGAGGTTATCACATAACAGTTGAGGAGGTTCATAAATGGAATACCTATATCACGAAGAAGAAAAGTAAGCCAAGTTATTTCTGCAGTACCAAATGCAAACGATGCATATTCCAAATTTCGGTAACTTGATCTAGAAACCGGTGGGTTGGTGCTCAGAGAGGACCAAGAAATACAATTGGCCTTTAAAATATAGTGCCCATAAGTGCTTCTTCTTGTGTTCATAAAATTGTCTGAATTCACATCACAAAAACCAAAGGAGACAAGCAGGAGCTTTGTTTAAGAAATCGATTCTATAGTCAATTGTTCCTCCAAATATCGATAGTAGTACGCGCTTGACAGCTCTCAAACTGGATCTCACAAGGCTCAGCGTTTGAAGCCTTATTAACAGTAATGCACAATATCAAGCCTTGTGCGCTGCTAGATATTAGCGGATCCAATAATTTGCCTCTATCGACTAGGATCAATAGTCGCTCAACGTGATGAAGTAATGGTAGACTTGAGAGCCACGCGTGGGAAATAGAAGTGTACTCCATCTCTTAGGCATGCTCATTAAAGATCTTTAATGTATTTCGATTGAGATACAAACAAATTTCCATTACTTAATGTGCATTTTACTCCAATCCAAAAAATAATGCAATGGTCCTAAGTCTTTGAGAGAAAATTCTGCACTCAAGGTATTAATGAGGTTACCAATGATTTTGTTATCATTACCTGTGATGATAATGTCATCAACATAGATAAGTAACAAAATAATGGATTGACCTTTGTGAAGAATAAAAGTGGATGAGTCTCGCTTACCACAAACAAAACCTAAAATGAAGAAGACATTGAGACAAGCCTATCAAACTGTGCTCTCTGCGTTTACTTTGACCTAGTATTTGAGAAAACCTTGCTAAACTAGTCATGCTTTGTATTTTCTACCTGCTCCATCTCGCATTCAACTTTGTTTTAAACACTCCATTTAACCCACAAATATTAGCAAAATGAGCCTAAGAAACCAAATCCCAAGTCTTGGCTATGGGCCAAGGCCTTGATCTCTTCTTGTACTGCTCAAACCAATGTAAATTTTAATGCAAAGAAGGCATCCTTCGGCACGAATACAATTCTTGCCGCGAAAAGTGATCATTCGAGACTTCAAAACTCAGTCATTCTCGAAGCATTTAGTTGACTGCGAGAGTCCTGATTATCTTTGTGCCGCTTCGAGGATCATTTAAAGATTCAGCATCTTGAGAGGTGAGAGACTGAATTAATGTTATTTGCTAGCTAATATCAAGAGGATTGCAGAGTAAAGGGATTGCAGCCACTGTAGCCAAGTGCATTCCAGTGAAGAATTGCAAAGACCATCGGGAGTTTCAATGAGTGGTTCACAAAGAACAAGTTGAGGAGCAAGATATGTTTCAAATTCCAAGAGGTGTTTTAGTTCATGTTTCAACAACGGTAAGGTGATGTTTCACTAGAAGTTGGAATCTACAAGGCCGGGCACCTTGATACTTTCTTCGTCACAAACAAGGTTAAACTTGGTAGAAATCCTTCTATCTATATCATTTCGTTGTCTCGCACATGAATAGTCTACGGGTTGTTATTGCATCAATACGGGACCGTATCGTCGACTGCCTCGGGCCTCGAATTTCATCATCAAAAGAAACAGATTTTCTCAATCGTTGTTCAGGTTCCCGATGGAGCCAATTCAATTAAGGACTTATCACACTTATATGAGTTAGTGTCGGGTGGGTTGATCTTCCTAAAGATATTCTCTCTCGAGATATATTTGCCTATCTCGCCAGTGGGATGTATTGCATCTCTGCATCAATCCCTCGACTCCAAAACGCCTAAATGTGCAAACCCTAATGCCACACTTGCAATCTGGAATATCTCTATTCTTCAACTACCCAAGTGTTGCTTTAACCATGTCCCTGTAGTTATTATCTCCCATCTCAAACTCAGCTTTAGTGATGCTAATGTTAGCCAGATTAACAACATGTAATTAAACCTTAATTGGGTAGCTATAAACATTCGAACTCATATTAATAATCTAATGTCAAAACCAAAATCAATCCATCAAATCGTGGTTGGGGGTTGGAAACTCCTATAAGAGAGTTAGTTCATCATATTATTCATTACATTGGAAGAATTCAATCATGAAGTAGGTTGAAGGGGAAGAACTACAGAAATCTGTCGCGATCTTTCCTTAATCTGCTCTGTCTTTCTACTTTGTATCTCCTCCTTCTTTCCGATCCAATTCCCTTTGCTTCGAAATTACCCTTTTATACTGAGACGTTGTGCCCATCAATGGGCCCGTGAAGCTAGGTTTTTTTCGAGTTCCCATAATGGAAAGGGAACCCCGCTTCGCCACGGCGAAGGTGGCTTCGCAGCGGTGAACCCGAGGCCTGACTGTGTTTTTCCGGTCTGGCCGCGGCGAAGGGACCTCGCAGTTGTGCTTCGCCACGAGAAGGGGTCTTCACAAGAGTCGAACCCGTAACCTTTGTGATGCTTCTCGCCATCTCGGCTTCTACTCCTGTTTTCGTCTTTAGCTGCTCTTTTTATTCCAACATCGCTTACATTCTAAGGTGAATAGTATAAATATGAGGGATTAGCATAATATTAATGAAAAGGCCGGAATCAAGCATTTTAGCTATAAAGAACTCGAGGAATCTAACTGAAATGTACGCATGATTCATCCTAATCTAACAGATTTCTTCCAATTTGTCTTCAGGAATTGTTTTGAACTCTCACACCATGCATCCAAGGTTGAAAATGAAGACATTTCTGTAGGAATCTGCAAATGGTTTTCTTTGGAAAGAGTTAGCATATGAAAGGAAAATTTCATTGAAGATTACGTGTCGAGATATGTATACACTTTTGGTTGAGGGATGCCAACATCTATACCCTTTATGCAATGAACTATATCCAATAAAAATGCATGGATGTCTTAGGTGAGAATTTATTCTTTCCATAGTCTTTCAGATATGGAAAACATTGGCAACCAAATATTCTCAAGCTTCTATATTCAGGATATTTATGGAAAAGCATAAAGAAAGGACTCTCCATTATCAACACTGTCGAAGGTAGTCAATTTATGAGATATGTAGCAGTGAGAAATGCATCTACCCATAAACTCAAAGGTAGCTTCGCACGGAAAAGCATTGTTAGACCCATTTCTACAATGTGTCTATGCTTTCTCTCAGCGACCCCATTATGTTTTGGAGTTCCTGGACATGAAATTTGTTGCAAAATTCCACACTTGTTCAAATTATTATGAAAATCAATTGATTTGAACTCACCTCCTCCATCACTCTGAAAAAAATTTATCCGCCTTTCAAATTGATTCTCGACAAGACTTTGGAACTTCAAAAAATTATGATTTCCTTTTTAAGGGATAGAGCCAAGTGTACCGAGTATGATCATCCACAAGATAACATAATATCTATCCCTGGGGGTTGAATTATTTGGTGCAGGCCCCCATAAGTCACAATGAATTTTATCAAGAGCTGGAAGTTTTATTTCTTAAACTAAATAGGAGTTTACATTTTCTCTAACTGGAAACTGACACAAACTATTGTTGATTTCATCCACATAGACACTTCAATGAAATTCTTTTCTTCTAGGAGCTTTATAGATTTTGTTTGTGGATGCCACACTTATGATGAAGCCTTACTTGATCTAGTAGCTGTCATAACTTGAATCATATCATCCTTCAAAACATAAAGACCTCCCTTTCTAATCCCTCTTGCTACCACTTGTTGAAACTGATCCTTAAACCAGTTGATGAGAATTCTATAGAGCATAAGTTATTAGAGGTAAGTTGCCTAATGGACAACAAATTTTTCTTAATTTCAGGACCAATAAATTTTTAGGCTTTAGATCTCTATGTTTGGTTTTCAGTCTTGCTTCACCAATGTGTAATATTCTTAAAGCTTCTCCATTTCCCAAATATTTGCACGCTTATAAGGAGCTATTTGAGTCATTAACTTTGGACGCCATTTGAAACACAGGGGTTGTTACCCAAAGTCCACTTGCAAAGTAGATCCTTTCTCTTCATTTAGAGCCATAGTAGCCAAGGCTTGAGGAATATCTTCTACTTGATAGGAATAGTCAAATATGTTCCAACAATCCAAGGCAGAATGGTTAGCCTTATTACAAATTTCGCATATGAGAGTACCTTAAGAGTTTTGAGTTTTCATATGATGATAATGATAATTAAAGTTGTTTCCCTAAGTCGCATTGGTATGAATGCGTGTTTGGATCACTAGTATTATGAATCAAACATTTGTGTGAAGCCAATGAATTCTAGAATGAAATCTTCCACTTAAGCTTTCATGCTCCTCATCGATGAGTAAAATAAGCTTCGTTTCGATTCATCGAGTCCTTATGCTCCTCCTTCTATCATATAACCATTTGTTCATGCCCTTGTAGAGCCAAAATAAACTGGATTGTATGAGGATATGGTGGCTTTGATAACATTGCCACCAAAATCCATTATTTCTAGGCCTCGAGCAAGCTGGAAAATCTTATCTCAGATCATCTACAGGTTTTCTAACTACATCTAATGCATCACAAATGCCTTGACTCTCTTATAGATATTCATCAATAGATCTTGCACCTTCTTCAACCCCAAGTCTATTGGTGAGTTATTCCTACTTTTTCTTGGTCACGGATAGAAGCTTCTTCAGAGAGAGTTCCGCATCAGCACGCATTCATTCCATCCAATAAAAGCATCATGAGTCCAAGAAGCCACGAGTTAAGTAGACCATAGTTGTGAGACCATGTCTGTATCAACTGATCCTCATCTCCTTCGGTATCCATTATCTCCTATGATATATCCCTTTATCTTGAGATTATGAATTAACCTCGAGACTTCAATAAGGGGAAGAACTTCTGTGGAGTTTATAAAAGGTAGTTTGGACGATTTAGTTTGATGGAGATGAGACTTGGAGCATTGATGAAATGCTTGGATGCTAAGAGAAGAGTGGATTCGCCATTAATTTCACTCGCTTCCGACAATTATGAAGATTGAAACGAAACGAATTTTCAAGGGTGATGACAGAAGTTTACTACACCTAGACATCCTTTATAACTAGAAGAATTATACAAAAAAAGCATGAAATAATATACAAAAATGAGGGTCAACATGTCTCAAATAAGAACACTATTGAGTGTTTTCCATTTTGGATTTCATTTCCCATGTAGAGAATCATGATCCCAAGTGATTATGCCGGTAGATCAGTATGCTGAGTTAACATGATCCTCGCAATTGAATGCTGAAATTATCTTTATCATGAGATACCATGTGCTGGGATCCGTGACTGACTATCCATTGTGTTTATGTTTCCATGAATTGGCATCCATAGTCTAACAAGTTAAAAATTTCGACCTTCAAGACCACCTCTAATATCTTTTAATTACAAATCTTCCTATTATTGGTCAACCAACATATCTTAGTTATTAAAGACATAATGTCAAGCGCTTAAGGAATTACTATGGTCATAGTTTTTGTGAACACATCTTCTCAAGATTATTCGAGGGAACATAATATCTCAATCTAATAAATATCATGGTACATTTATTAAGAATACCTTTTGTTACTATCTTACCACCAATGACCCAATCTATAAGGAATATATATGATGAATCTTACTATCTCATCCATAGGTCAAAGTCACCCTAACTTTAGTATAGACTTAAAATTGTCTTTAAAGGTTAAGAGATGATGCAATAAGTTAGTTCCATGAAGTCGTGACTATTTGATAGCCTTGAGTCTCGATCCACTATGGCTTCCATTCACAAGCAACCATGCCTACACGCTAGTATACCATGAGAATCCTTATCTCGATGCCAAGACTAGTCAACCGTCTAATCAGGAGGTTATGTGCTACACCAGATAGGTTATATAGGACCTACTGAATCTACAATGAACAAGCATCCATTACATATAAAACCTATGACATGGATCATTTAGCATTTAAGGTACTCGAATACATACAATGCGAAAAGATGTAGGCAAGAGCACTTATAAGATAGCACAAATGGAAAGGATAAATAATAGTGAACTTCTATTTTATTAAACAATAAATCCAAGAATTTATTACATCATTTCAAAACTTCCAAAGTATACTAACACTTATCCGAGAACTATGCAATCTTCCAGGGCTACAAAGACTCTTTCCTGGCCAATGTCCTCGCATTAAAGGTTTAAGTTATTTGTAACAGAATCTTCCTCAACTTTACAGATCACCTATATGAGCCAGCTCATGATTTATTCCTCTCGATGTATTACTTCTTTGGTGGTTTCTTTGATCTTTAGACTGTCACAATCCCACCATTATACAAAACAATATCAAGGATTGTACAACCAAGGGAACAACCCCAAGTTCCATGAGGAACTTCCTTAGGCAAATGGCATCTTTTGCGACTTCAAAATTTGTAATATACTCAACTCTCTTACTAGAGTTAGTAATGCATGATTGCAACGCTTCAAACCAATAGGTGCACCATGAGAAAGAAACAAAACTAAGAGTGTAGACGTAGAAAACTTGGCGACGCATAAGTGTGAATATGTAATTCTTTATGCTTGATATAAGCATCAATTCTTATCAACTAGCTAGTCACTTTAGAATACAAGTATTTAATTTATTTTTCTCCTAAGATAATTAAGTAGATGTATGACAACTACCCAGTTTTTTGAGCTTGGATTGTATTAATATCTATTCTTCACAGCCACTGCAAAGCAGATATCTACCCTAGTGCTTGGTGTTGAGACTACACATTGTAGAAGCATGGATAATTGCTTTGCATACACTCTCTTCTCGAGGTAACTTATGACACTAATTCCTATGAAAGACGAATTTCAAGCTTGAATTAATATATAGATTTTTTCAAATTTTTAATTATATTTTATTTAATTTTGTTGGAGTTTGATAAGAATAAAGTGATGGTGATGACTGCTCTGGAGTATTTTTAAATCGCAAACTGATGTTGGTGTTTTTCAATTAGGGAGTTCAAGAAAATGTGTAGTAATTGCTCTAATGATACCATTTTGGTACAAATAATGGCCAATTGTCTTGTAAAATAATTTTAAAAGTTATTATTAAATGGATATCAAATTAATACTTTCATCCTATTGATTGCCAAAAGTAAATCAAATCCATCGGCTGCTTTCATTATTTTTTTTTTCCATTCATACTAGTAATTAAAGCCAGTTCACTTCATGGAAATCCACATGCATGCATGGAAACTCAACATTGAATTATTAATTTGGATGGAAATTACCTGAATATTTTCAACTGCAAAACTAAAAATAAAAAGCTCAAAATGAATGGATTATTTCCTCCCATGATTTCAAGTACCAAAAAGAATTGAAATGGGAATTTAGGGTTTTTAAAAATGATAATACAAGCATTCAACTACCACGGATTAGGGAGAACCCAAATGGGGTGTGGGCTTCATCTTGTAGCACCGAGCGTGGTAAATGGCTTTTCACGCTTCTGTCTCTCAAGTTGTAATACTTCATATGGTGACCCCCATGAATGGTTTTCATCAACTTCTTCCAAGAAGAGTCTGTGAAGTAAATAGGAATTGTTTAGACATCCTGACAATCTTCCGCCCTTAAGGATATTGACTGGTTTCGCCCAAAAACACTACTTGATCCCCTAAGCTCTCCATCTCAACCCATTCTTTCTAATGGAGGTCAAGCCTGAAAACGTAGAACATCAAAGTTTGGTAGATGTGAATCTTGGGTTTGCTGTTGTCCCCATCACGATCAGGAACCGATTTCCCATCCACATCCATATTATTACACAAAATCCTTACCATCCTCACTACAGATAGAAGCTCCCGCATGATTCCACCAAGTAAAAATGTAACCAACTACAAACTTGTCTGAAACTTAGTCAAACTCAATAGCTTTCGCTGAGGAAGGGAAGACCTCATATCCATAACCTTAGTAGAGAAGACCCACTAAAATCCCAAACTTCAACAAACTCCATAACTCGATATTGTACAAACTACATCGCCGAAGATATATGCATCATCGTATCTCTCAAATCGAAACCACTAACCACATGCCCTTTGAAACGAAGTATGTCGACGAAACCCAATCTTCTCAGAATACATTCCGATATATCGGTTCCCAGGTCAGACCAGGCTGCATCACGCTTTCTTTTAATCCCCATTCAACCTCTCAAACTGTTTTCTTGCTTCCTTCCTTTCTTCAAACACCACAATGGTGTGTGGTTTTTACCCATATTTATTTATATAGTTTATCAAAATATCCTCTCTTCATATCTTATCTTGTATGTATAAGATTAGATGATAATTATGACTTAATTAAATAAAATAATATTTGCTTTTGAAAGAACAATAATAATTTTTGAAAAAAATAGAAAATCTAGTTGGTACATTCTTTTTCTCGCTTTTATTTGTAGTTAAAATAAAAATAAATATCTATATGTCAATACGCATCATTCATTATTATTCATTTCAAAAAAAATTAGAGGAATTTTTTTTTTAAAAGGCAGTTTTTTTTTTAATTATTTCAAATTGAAAACTATTTTTACTTTATCCCATATCTAATTGTTTTAGAGCTTTGAATACGGTTACTTTTTTGAATAAAACATTAATATTTTCAAATTTTGTTTAACATTTATTTTTTATTTTATAACTAATAGCAAGTCCGGTTCACATATTCTTTCTATAGTTAAACTATTAGACACTCTTTCCTTTCCTTACAGAATCGCTTTTTCTTCTTCATGAAGTTCTCTCGAGGATATTTTTAATGAAATCCTAAACTCTTCTTATTCAATTAAAAATAAAGAAAGGGTAGGATGGTATATTTTTATTTTTAAAATTGTTCTTAAAACAGTTTTTAAAACACAAATAACACTATTTTTTGGTCTTCTTATAATGTATTATTTCCTGTATTTTTTTCTTTTTATGTTTTTCAAAACAAAAAAAATATAGGAATCAAACGTATTTTATGTGTTTTCATGTTGTACTTGTTTTTTTGAAAAATATAGTTTCCAAAAACTGTAGTAAACAACCCAAATCTACCCCAAAACAGTAAATAAACAACCCTTCAGACCTACTAAGGTGGTAATGGTGGACAGGGTTCACGGGAGATCCTATGTTATAATTTAAGAAGATAGAAGGAATATGTAATTAAAAGACAAATGTATAATGAAAATCGAAATCACTCCCATAAATAAAATTGTTTCTCTGATTTTTTGCAAAATAAATTTATAAATTTTAAATGAAAAATAAATTAAGTTAAATCACTTTCTTTGAAAATAAAAGAATGATTTAATCAGAATTTCATTTAGGTAAATGAAAAGAATTACCATAGTGCCATTTGAAATTTTTTTATCCATCGTAATAATCTAAATCTAATTCCACGGTTTCTTATCCATATTTATCAAAAGTGTCCCTTCATGTCTTGTATGCAAAGTAAAATATTTTCCGATACTATGCTTATTTAAATACTAAATAATATATTTAAAAATAGAAAGTCTAGTTTATATATTATTTCTGTTTTTATTTTTTTAGTTAAAACAAAATTAAATATCTATAAATCGATACATATCATTTTATTATTACTCATTATTATTCTTTGGTTTTTTATATAAATTAGTTTATTAAAAGAGGTTCAATAAAAATTATTTTTAACATAAAAGCAAATATTTAATAAACTTCCTTCATGTTCTCCTATAGAGTAAAATATTTCACGGCTATTAAAACTTAAAGGCCAATACCTTAACTGAGACATTTGCACTATAAATATTTTTTTTATTTTCTTATTTTGAATTTAATAAGTTTTTTTAGTCCTTTTTAATATTAATAATCCTATTAATATTAAATGAATACTATAATATATTATAAATATATAATTTGATTTTAATTTTAAATTGAATTAAAAGAAACATATAAATGATACGTGAATCATCCTTAAAAGAGTATCTCATTCAGATAAATATGATACAGAGTATATATTATATCATATATAGGTGCGAGCATATTTCAGAATTAGGAACAAAATACAAATATGGTCGAATGGTAAATTTCTTGCTAAGGTGAAGATGGGTTCGATTCTGGCTGCCCCTCCCATAGTAAATAAATGCATTTACTATGATAAAGTATCTCGTATAGTCGACTACAATAGTGAAGTCCCCTCCTCCAACAAAAAAAAAGGACCCTTATTCGAATCTTACTCGCGAACTCCTTTGTTTTTTTTCAGTTTTCTATTTTCGATCCAGAGTATGAACAAAATGGAAGTTACTAACTCAAAATCCAATTATGTAAATTATGTTACGATATGAAAGATTTCGCTGTAATCAACAGAGCGATAGTAAATAATAAGTATTACATTGATTTTTAACTCTAGTTTAGAACTATGTTTCTACTGTTGCGATATTTAAATTTTAAGGATCCTGTATGATACTCTTGCACTAGACCAACATTTACATTTATGTTTTCCCTATATTCTTAATTTAACCACACTCTTCAATACGTTCAAACTTTGATTGTTCTTCTCTCGCTTTGCTCAAGAAATTCGTGATGAACAACTTCCAATCCATGAATATATAGCTCTTCAGATTTGGTCTTAGAAGTCTTGATAAGATTGGATCATTATCCAAATATGATTCCAATTTACCTTCTATTTTCAGAAGCCTACCTTTAAGATATTACAACGAAATAAGAAAACTCGCTGCTCAAGTATCCTTTTAGGGAAACCTAATTTGTTTATATTCTCGGGGTTTGGATAGCTCGATAATGTGATCCTCTGACTGGATCACACCCGCTGGGCCAAAAATTATCCTAAGCCCACGGTACCTGCTCGCAAGTACCATGGCCATATCGTGCAGCCTACAAAAGATGAGAATGCCCATACATGTATAATCAAATTACATGTATGCCTGAGGATCATCAATCATTGATTCAGTGTTAACGTGTTCAATGATCATTGTATTGTCCTTAACATGTTCTCTTATGGATAAATACTTAATGTCAATGTGTTTGCTTCGACTTCCGCTCTAATTGTTTTTAGCTAGAAAGACTGCAGCTAAATTGACATTAAATATTTTCAGTATCCTAGGTATAGAATCAACGATTCTAAGCCCATAAATGAAACTCTTCATCCACACACTCATGATGTAAAATTTCAAACAAGTAGACAAACTCACTTTATAGTGGAAGTAGCTATCAAAGTCTATTTCGCGACTCATCCATGATAAAGCTCCACGCTCCGTATGACAATGTACCACTGATGTTGATTTACGTGAATCGGCATAGACGATAAAGTGTGAATCAAAATAACGATCATCTCTAGATTGTACGTGCATGATACATAAGCATGTATCCGCCCGTTACTTGAAGAGTATCTTAAGACTTTCTTTGCAACTCTCGATGGTCCATACCTAGGTTGCTCGATACCTTCCCGACATTTTAACGACAAATGCTATGTCAGTGCAGTACAAACTTGAATATACATTATACTACCAGCTTCCAATGTGTGTTTAAGCATATGGGATGTTTTCATTTTCTCCTTTCGACGTCATTTTTGGGACATTAGTTTCATGGAACCTATCCTTCACAAATGGGAGCGACACTTGGTGAACAATCTTTCATCCTTTTTTTAGAATTCTTTTGCTATATGTTTCTTATGATAGACTGAGAAATACCTTTATATACGTCTCACAAAGATCTTTATGCAGTGACATAAGATGCATCACCGTATCTTTCATGTCAAAATGTGTAGAAAGAAATTGTTTCACCTCATGCATCAAACCTCTATAATTGGTTACAAGTAAAATATCATCTACATATAGGATTAAAGAAACAAATCTCTCCCAACCTTACAGTATATATACACTTAGGAGTCCATGACATTTCTCTTCAAATCCAAGAGAATATCACATCATGAAATTTCAAATATCAATGATGGGAAGCATTTCAATCCATAGATGGATTTCTTAAGCTTGCATACAAATGCTCACCTTGACTAGAGGAGAATCCTTCAAGTTGTTTCATGTATACCTCTTCTCTAGTTCCCAGGTTGTATCACATTCATGTGCAACTCAAAGTCGAATGTGTAACTAATCTTAGGAATTAATACAAAGGGATTTGTATCTGAGAGAAAAAGTCTTCTTGTAATCGATTCCTTCCTTTTGAGTGAATCTCTTAGTCACGAGTCCTACTTTATATCTTTCAATGTTGCCCAATGAGTCTTTCTTTGTTTTATAGACCCATTCGGACCCAATGGTCTTTGCATTGAACCATAAATCATCTCATCCTTAGATACCATAGTATTCATCCTCATCCTTCAATGCATTGAACCATAAGAAGATAAGTAATGCAATTAAAAGACAAAATGCTTATAATGAAAATCGAAATCAATTCCTTTACAAATAAAATTCTCTCGATTTTTCAAATGAAATTTATAAAATCTTTATCGAAATAATTTGTAAATATTTTCAAAATAACAAATTAAGTTAAATCACTTTCTTGAAAATAAAATAATATACTTGAATTCTTTTAGTAAATGAAAATTACCATAGTGACATTTACTTGAAATTTTTTATCATAAAATAATCTAAATCTAATTCTGCGGTTTCCTTATCCATATTTATCAAAGTGTCCCTTCATGTCTTGTTTGCAAAGTAAAATATTTTCCGGGATAATTATGCTTATTTAAATACAAATAATATATTTAAAAAATAGAAAGTCTAGTTTATATATTATTTCTCGTTTTTATTTTTAGTTAAAACAAAATTAAATATCTATAAATGGAAATACACATCATTTATTATTACTCCATTATTATTCTCTTTGTTCTTTTATATAAATTAGTTTATTAAAGAGGTTAAATAAAATTATTTTAGCATAAAAGTAAAATATTTATCAAACTTCCCTTCATATTCTCCCTTGAAAGGAAAATATTTTATGCATAAGGTAAAACTTAAAGGCCAATACCTTAACTGAGTATTTGCACTATAAATATTTTTTTTTTATTTTGAATTTAATAAGTTTTTTTTAGTCCTTTTTAATATTAATAATCCTATTACTATTAAATATATACTATATATAAATATATAAGTTGATTTCTAATTTTAAATTGAATTAAAAGAAACATATAAATGATATGGGAATCATCCTGAAAAGAGTATCTGGCTCGGCTCTGTACAAATATGATACAAATATATATTATATGATATATAGGTGTGAGCATATTTCGTAATTAGAACGAAAAAATACAGATATGGTCGAATGGTAAAATTTCTCTTTGCTAGGAGAGTATGCGGGTCGATTCCCATTGTCTCCATAGTAAAGAAATGCATTTACTATGATAAAGTATTCGGTATAGTTGACCATAATAATTAGTCCCCTCCCTCGACAAAAAAAAAAAAGAACCCTTATTAAAGTTTTACTCTTACCCTCATCCTTTGTTTTTTTTCAAGTTTTCTATTTTTCGATCCAAAAGAAAGTAAAGGAAAAAATGGAAGTTGCTAACTCAAAATCAATTATGTAAATTATGTTATGATATGGCCAGTTCGTTGTAATGATATAGTGATAGTAAATAACAAGCCAATACATTGATTTCTAACTCTATTTTAGAACTATATTTCTAATCGTAGTACAGTATTTAATTTAAGGATCCTATATGATACTTTTGCACTAGACCAACATTTACATTTATGTTTTCCGTATATTCTTAATTTAACCACACTCTTCATGCGTCGAACTTTGCAGTTGTTCTTCTTGAGCTCTACTCATGAAATACCTTGATGAACAGCACAATCATGGAATATATAGCCCTTGATTTGGTCTTAGAAGTCTTGATAAGATTGGATCATTATCGAAATATGACTCAGCTTTTACCTTCAATTTTTACGTAGTTACCTTTAAGATATTCTGATGGAATAAGAAAACTACGCTCCAGGTATCCTTTTAGAATAGAAACTTTGGTTGTTTTATATTTACGGTTTGATAGCTTAGATAATGTGATTCTCTTGATTTGATCTGCATCCACTTGCCAAAAATCATCCTAGGTCGGTCGGTACCTTGCTCCGTAAGTACCATGGCCATATCATGCAGCCTACAAAAGATGAGAATGCCCATACATGTATAATCAAATTAGCATGTATGTAGGATCATCAATCATTGATTTAGTGTTAATGTGTTCAATGATCATTGTCTTGTCCTTGACACGTTCTCTTATGGATAAATACTTAATGTCAATGTGTTTGTTTCGACTTCCGCTCTAATTGTTTTTAGCCAGAAAGACTACAGCTAAATTGTCACAAAATATTTTCAATAGCCTAGATATAGAATCAACGATTCTAAGCCCAAAAATGAAACTCTTCATCCACACACCATGTGATGTAGCCTCAAAACAAGAGACAAACTCAACCTTTATAGTGGAAGTAGCTATCAAAGTTTGTTTTGCACTTCTCTATGATAAAGCTCCAACAAAAAACATGACAACGTACCACGATGTTGTTGATTTATGGCGAATCAACATAGGCGATAAAGTGTGAATCGGAATAACGATCATCACATAGAACATGCATTCGCGATTACATAAGCATGTATCCTTTCATTACTTGAAGGTATCTCTTAAAGCTTTCTTTGCAACTCTCCGATGTGGTCCATACTAGGTTGATTTACTCTATTACCTTCGACATTCTAATAGCAAATGCTATGTCAAATGCAGTACAAACTTGAATATACATTACTACCAACAATTGAAGCATAGGATGTTTTTCATTTGCTCCTTTTCGAAGTCATTAGGTAGGACATTAGTTTCAAAGCGAACATCCCTTTACGATAGAACAACACTTGGTGAACAATCTTTCATTTGGAAATTTTTAGAGATTTTGCTATATGTTTATTATGATAGACCAAAATACCTTTATGTCTCTGTCTCTAAAGATCTTTAATACTGATGACATAAGATGCATCGCTCCTTATCTTTCATGTCAAAATGTTTAGAAAGAAATTGTTTCACCTCATCATTAGAATTTAATCATTGATTTTAAATAAAATATCTAATCTTTACATGTAGGATTAAGGCTAGTACATCCCTTCTGCCTTAGTATACTGTGCAGATCGTGACGAGTTCTCTTGATCGAAGGATTGGGAGGCCTTTCAATCATGGATGGTTTATAAAACTGTGCCAGTGTCTGCCTTGACTGGAGAGATATTTGTTGTTTCATTGTATGCCTAACCTCCAATTTTAAGACATGTCACATTCATGCATTTGCTCAGTCAAAATAAATGTGCAACTAATGCCAAATTAATACAAAGGGATACTTGCTTAAATACAAGAGAAAAGTCTCCTTATGTCCGATCCACTTCCTTTTGAGTGAATCCCCTTGTCTACGAGTCTTGCTTTATATCTCTCGATGTTGCCCAATGAGTCTTTCTTTGTTTTATAGACCCATTTACACTCAATGGTCTTTGCATTGAACCATAAATCATCTCATCCTTAGATGCCATAGTATTCATCTCATCCTTCAATGCATTGAACCATAAATCAGTTTCTTTGTAGTTCATGGCCTGTGGAAAGCGTTATCGAGATATTTCAACTCCAGATCATTACATTCTTTCGGATACACAAATATAGTCATATGGGTGCTGATCTTCTTACCCTTGTAAGATCTTCTTAATGTTGGCTCCAACATTTGCATGTGAGTCATGTTCTCCTGGCTAGTTGTTCAACTGTGCACGGTACTTCATGAACTACTTGATTGGATCATTTATGGATCCTCATTGATTGATCGTGCAACACCCATTTGAACCTGATGGATGTTTTGAATGATAACCAATCGTTCACTTTATGTGGAAGGTTGTTCCCTTTCAGAAGAGAGATCACTCCTATTAACTAAGTCATTCTCAAGGAACTTAGCATTCCTTGATTCCTGAGCCTAAGAATATGATATGTAAAGTAGAACCTGTAACCCTTAGACTTCTCGACATATCCAACGAAATACCCACTAATAGTCCTTAGGTCCAGTTTCTTTTCTTATGGATTATAAACTCTTACTTAAGATGGGCATCCCCCGAACCACATATGTCTCAAGCTCGATTTCCAACTTTTAAATAGCACAAATGATGACTCTTTGCGCTGACCTTAGTTGGAACTAGGGTTTATATTCATAATCTTTTGGAAGCTTCAATCCCACAAAAAATTTAGGTAGCTTAAACTATAACATGCTATACACCATGTCTAGTGGGTGCGTTCCTCTTTACGCTACACCATTACAGTGCGGAGGAGCCCGAGCGTATGTTGGGCGAGCAATCTCATGTTCTGGAAGGAACTTAACAAATGGACCAGGTGCTTGTCCATCATCGATTTATCTTTCATAATATTCTCCACCTCTATCTATTCTGACAATCTTTATTTGCTTACTGCATTGTTTCTCTACTTTCACCTTAAAAACCTTAAAGACGTTTAAGGCTTCATCTTTATTATGAAGCATAAAAAGATACATATATCGATAACAATCATCTATAAAAGATTTGAAGTATTTTGGACCATGAGCCTCCATGTTAGGACAACCTATATTTGAATGTAAGATTTCTAACACGTTAGTACTCCTCTTAGCACCTTTCTTGAATTTGTTAGTTTGCTTTCCCTTTATGCAGACTATACAAGTGTCAAAGTCAGTAAAATCCAAAGTATTCAATACTCTGTCATTTACTAACCTCTTAATTCTATCCATGGAGATATGTCCAAGTCTTTGATGCCACAAAATAAAGGAATCTTCATTCCATAGTAAGTGATTATTTCAATATGAGTATGCAAAACCGCATTATGTGTAGATTAATAGAAAATATCATTAGACAATTAAGTTCAGATTTATAAAACAAACTAAAGGTACAATCTGAAAACTTAAAGGAATACCCTAAGGGTACAAGTCTTGAAACTAAAATCAAATTTCTAGAGAAAATTGGTATATAAAAGGTCCTCTAGAAATCCAAAACATGGCCCATTATCCGGGGACTAAACTATGTCGATGGATTCCACTGAAGCCAACCTTGTTCTAGATAAGACATTGCCTTCATTTGGCTTCCCTCAAGTCCCGTATACCCTAAGTGTTCGAAATATGGATTACTAGACCCCGAGAACTGACCATATTAGATTCACCAACAAACACACGAGATTGAATTAACTTTATTTTCAGCCATTTCTTAAATTTAGCACAATCCTTCTTCCGTGTCTTCTTTTTATGAAGAAACACTTGGATTCTTCTTGATTCCACCTTGGAATTGGTACCTTGATTTTCCCTTCTTATTAACTTGACCTTTATTTGATTCCTTCCTCGATTCTAATTATTTACGCCTCGATGACCAACATCGCTTTCCCCTTGTTCATAAGCGACCTTCCTTCCTCTTGAACACGCAGTCAATGATTCATTATCTACAATTTATCCTTATGTGTGTTGTATAGAGATTTTGAAGGGTCCATATTGCTGTGGTTTGGTGTTCAAAATGTAGTTTACGAGGAAGGTTTCAAACATATCAACCTCAAGTGTCTTCAGTTAAGTTGTTATGTCTCTCATCTCCATGATGTGCTCATGCACACCTTTCACATTAGTGAGCTTTAGTGATGAAAACTTCATGATTAAAGGTGTTGGCAAGTTCTTTATCTGAGTGAGTGAATTGCTTTCGTTAACCTTAAGCAATGCCTAAGCGTTAAACCATGAATGCCGAGTAGAGATGCTCGTCTTTATGAACATAGCGGCCGGGGCGATTTGAGCCCCCTTTCTCTCAGCCTTGTTTGTGGAGTACCTTTTCTTGTTAGGTTGGTTTCAATAACTTTGATTCATCTTTCCTTATGCATGATCACTGTCATTAATCGAATAAAGAGGATTCACTCCTTCCATGTTTTATAATTGCTACCACTCGATTCAAAGAATATTACACTTAACATGTGAGTGTTTGTAGGTTGCATAGTACGCGAGAATAAATATACACATGCTTATAAGTGCTTAAATTTGAGGCTAGACTAATGGATCACAATTTACGATGTAAATTATGTATAATAATCAGTGACATAAGACTTGCTTGTGGGCAAAGTCTCAATTCAATTGAATTTATTTAAATATATGACAAAACTATCAAATTATGTTCAATTTCTCAATATCTGTGGGTAAATTAAGAAATATAATATGCTATTATACCTTCATCAATCATACTAAATATAACAAAAAATCATGTGGAATAAAATTTATCATATAAGGTATAATTTAAAGCAATAAATGTCCTTAATATATATGTGATCCAAAAACAAATTAATGTATGATTTTTCATAATCAAAGATATTTGTGTGCTAACCTCTAATTGATTAAATCATACAAATCCCCAAGACATTTAAATAATTTTGAATAGAGTATAAACAATAAAAATATGAATAATATCCTAATTATGCACTTAACAATATAGGCTCAAATAAAACATCCAAAATTAAATCCTTAAGAGCCCTTTTTCAAAAAGTGAATTAAGTGCATCAATTGAAAATGATATATGCTCGAGATAAATTGAACCCCGTATCAAAATCATTAAAATTTAGGATATTAATTTAAAATCATTTATGATAATATAATAAAATTTATACAAAATAATAATTTCAATTGCATGAAATTAATAATCATGAAAACATAATTGAGCATGAGTGTAGGTTAAGTATTAGCTTTGCCTTCAAATAAGATGATAGCAAATGGAGAAGAGCTCAAAGATTCTTGAATTGGATATATGTTTTGCTTATTTATTTATTTATTTGTTTGTTGGGGCTTGTTGAAAGGTATATGTGGTATTTTGTTTAGTTACTCAATGAGAAAAAAAAAAAAAAAAAAAGGATGGGGGAGGTCGGACATGAGAAGAGAATTGAGGATGTTCGGAAGTAGAACAATTGGAAACAAGGTGGTCAAAGTCATAAGAGAAATGAGTAAATGTGGGCTAAAGATCCATGTTTCACAATTAGTCGATCAGTTGCTCTTGCCTCCTTCCATAATCTTCTTTGTTTTTGTTTTTTTGTTTTAATTAATATATGAAACAGGCTGGGTACCAGCTGAGGAAGGCTTTTCATTTTGCCAACAGTTGTAGGGCCAAATACAGCGATTCTCCCCTTCTTCACTCCGCTGTCTGTCCTTTCTACTGCTCTTACTCTGGCTACCTTGTAACTATATTCTCTCATTCTCTCATTCATTCTCCCCCCATTCATTCTCCTCCATGACACTTACACTTGACCCCTTTCTTTTCTAGGATGAACTACAATGGGCTGCTGCATGGCTTTACGCCACCAAAAATTCCTCCTACCTCCAATCGCTATATCCACAGCTGTTGAGACGATTGTGACACATTCAGTTGGGATAACAAGCTTCCAGGAACTAGGATACTATTATCACGAGTTATAATATCTATCTATCTTCATTTCTTTCTTTCTTTTTCACTAATTAGGAAATTAACTCCACACTTTCATTCAATTTCTCAACTTACAGTAACTGAACAGGTATAATCAGTCATGCATATATTTATAGCAAAGTGTCGCAAGACAGATGGGAGTGATAAATCTACTGCAAGATTTAATGAGGAAGCAAAGAGGTATATATGCAGTGTGTTACCCAACTTGCAATCTACAACTGTGCAATACACAGCAGGTGGACTTATGTTCAAGATGAATGACACCAATTTACAGTATGTGACAGCCTCCAGTTTTCTTTTCACTGTCTACGCCAAGTACCTGAAGACTTCTAAACAAACCTTTAGCTGTGGTAGTACAGTAATTACACATCCCATAGTAAGGCGAACATGCAAAGAGGCAGGTATGTTTTTGTTTATACTAGCTAGCTACTTGCAGAAGAATGAGAACAGAAAAGAAAATTGTATGAAAATATGATATATAAACAATGAGCTTGTGCATATATATATATATAATACAATTGAAAATATTTCTCACGGCCCAGATCTTTGCTACTTGATCATAAACATAGAAAAATTATGCATTCACCGTGCATATGTGTCCTATCGTGTCAATTGAGGTCTCGATCATATACAAATCTTGGAAGGAAAAGTTATCAATCATATATAAATTAGTTAGCAATTTAAGAAGAGCTCTTTGAAGCTTGGCATGACAAATGAAAGTTTTCGTCGTGGTTTTGAATAGCTTGAGCAAACTACATTCTATTATTAGAGGAGGTTCATGTGTGGTTTCACTTCAGCAAAGGGTTATTTGTTTGTGAATAGCTTCTTAAAATGTTTTTCTTTCTTCGAGATCTTCGAGGCTCTCATTTCCCTTATCTTTCAAATTAACAATGTTATATTGATGGCATGGAGAAATGGGGCTAGTTTTTGTCATTTCGAGATGGTAGAGACTCGTGTTTCCAGTGTATACGCCTTACTCCTTGTGCATACCTCTGGTCGATTACATACTTGGTGACAACCCCGAAAGGAATGCTCGTACATGGTTGGGTATGGGGAGAAATATCTCGGAGGATTCACCGTATTTCTTCCTTTACTTGATCTTCACTTGTCAAGGCCCCTTTGGTTGCGGTGATGCTTTCAGTCCTCTTACTATACTTGAACAAAATCCTAACATCTTAATTGGGCGGTTGTTGGAGGCCCCAACCATGAAGGCCGAGTTCTATGATGACGAGATAACTATGCCCAGTCGAGCCCGTGACATACATGTCATCTCTGGTTGACTTAGCATCCTTGGCCTCGACCTGCGGATCCTAGACATGTGCGATTTCCTATAGTGATCTAAGATTTTCACTTCTTTGAGGAGACAAGCATGCTTCTTGTTACTAAAGTCATGGATCATGCCCTAGATACCGAGTTTTTTAGTTAAAATAAATTTGATATATAATTCCTTGAACTCGGGAGTCCATGGCATGTAGGACACATATCAAGTACAAGACCAAACATTAATATTATCGTAAGACAGAGATCATAGCTTATTCAAGTTACTGATTCTTGGTTGCTTTAAAGCATCATTTCCATATTGATGGGGAGAACCATGTTTGCTAACCATCAATTGTTTATACTATTTTAATTTCAAGCTAAATGTCCTTGATAGGAACTACATTTGAAAAATGAACCCTGAAAAACACAGTGAGACTCCTAATTTTCCTTTTTGGGGTGGGAGTAGTTGTTCGAAAGTCTGACACGCAGAGATTCACGAAAGCGAATGGAGGAGAGGCAAAGGTGAGAGTGACTTCAAGTAGCTTTTCTTGAGTTGGTGGGCTACTGCCAATTTCTTTCCTCATCACCTCTTTCATAAAATGTAATACTCAATTACCACAGTTTTCACCCGAATTTTATCCCATTAGGCGTTTCATACAAATTTCCTTGCCTTATGTGTAGTTTTATCTAATTAGGTGTTTCTGCAAATTTCAACATTTTAAATTTAATCAAATTAAATTAAGAATCATATATTCCCATAATTAATTAATAATTAAGTCACCCTTTGAACATCTCAAAATTTTTGACATCACTAATTACCATTAGGGTGATACGAGAATCGTCATTGTTAAGACCAAACGATATATACAAATTTGTAACAACGCAGCAAAGGACTATTACCTAGTCCCACAGACAAGCGGCGCCAATAAGCTGATTAAGACCCAACTATACGATGTGGTCGGTATATGCAATCTTACAGTCTTGCCACAGAACTTTTCAATCCATGGTAATAGTGTCGAAAACTTGTCGAGACCATTTCTCATGTGTGTAGCTGAAAGATGGAATTTTCTTTCTTTAGAAAATGACTCATTTAAATTTGTGTTTGTGGTCTAGATCTCGCTATGAGTGCATAGGTCGTACAAAGTAATAAAGTAGATATTTAAAAGTCCATATATTGGTCCCATGAGAAAAGGATGATAAATCAAAGACTAACTACCTAATTATTCAAAATCATTACTATTTGAACTCCTTGATATGATGATAAGAAGACTAAAATGTGATCTTAGACTGGAAATCTTAAATGTACAAAAGTAAGGATTTAATAAAATTAGGTTGAGGATTCCTTTGAGTGAGGCAAAGCTGGACATGGATCAATTAATAATCAATTTCTGTGTTTGATTCATAGCTCAGCCATCAATTCAGGCAAGAGGTTTGTCAAAGGCCTTAAAGGTAGCATAGTTTGGATTTCTCCATAACCATTTCTTCAGGTTAGGGGTTCATATTCATTTATGAGACATGATTTAATTGGTTACTTGCCAATATATAACCCTCTTTCTAGTTTAAAAGTATTTTCTTTTGATTGCCCCGGACTGGATCTTGGGTAAGGAATTCTGCTGTGACCAGATATTGTAAACGCTACTCCAATTTGAGTTGACCCCTCATCTTACACTTCTTATGTAAATTTCTATCTCACCAAGTTAGATCTCGGCTAACATAGGATCAAATCAAATTCATCGAAAGATGAGAGACCTCACAAGTGATTAAACAAACCTTCATTCCAGCCTATCATAAACATAAGTAAGTTGTGGTGATCTATCGATAATCGTTCAAAGTTCATTAGTTCAAAGTATTAGTCTACCATACCCCTGAGAAGCTTTGCTCTACACTCTCAGGATTCTCCATCTGTGTCATAGAGGCCTCTTGGAAATCAGTGAGATCTGAGTACACATTGGTACACGGTATGCTTACTAAGAACAAAGTAAATTTATAAACAATGATCAAATAAATTCGAGAATTCTTTAAATCTTTCTTCCACTTTTTGCAACAAAATGACAATCATCATTGACCCATTTCTAGTAGGCTCGACTTTTCAAAATGGTTTTACTCATATCCATTGACTAAATGATCGGGAAAATTCATTGAAATCATAAACGGTAGGGATAAATGAACTCGAAACCTTCGACATCCATTTTAAATCAAGCGATAAATGAAAAGAAGAATTTATAAAAAAGAAATACCAACTCATTTGCACTTGATTACAATACCGAATCGAAAAATTAAGGAAAACTAACCATAAAATAAAACTATCTCTGACTAAATCTACTAAAATGGAAATAAAATAAAAAAAAAATGTACAGAATCTTACCGCCCGTAAATCCTGGGTAGTCAAAAACTACGCACATTACTTACTAGGCGCGTGTATTTATAGGCTTTCCTAATGTTCAGGCCTCACTTTATTAATTGCATTGTGGACTCCGAATTTACGGCCCCGATTTGGTCTCTTTGTTGAGACATAAAAGATTCTGTCGCGGCCGAGCTTTAGATCTTATCCCGGCCCGCCTCTGTCGTATCTTCTTGTATTATGCTCGGGACTGTTCTCTTGGCTTGCTCTGTTTGTGTCGTGACATACAAAACTTATGTTGCAACCTGTTTGGTGCATTTTCCACCTTTTGCTTCTTTTGCCTTGTTTTCTTTCTTTTTCAGTGCTCTTATCGCTCAGGTGATCTTCGCAATTGCATCTAATCGTCTCAAATGCGCCTCCAAAATGGATTAAAAATGGGTGGTTTGAGTTTCATCAATTCTAAACAGGTTTGCATTCGCAAATAAAAAAATCATTTATCTTATCTCTGAACAGATCTTACATTTTTAAGGACATTTTTTTGTTTTAAAGCTCGATTGGGCAAGAAACATAAGTCGGGTTAAGACTTACTTCTAAACATGTTTCAATCTAGAATCGGAAGATTTTCAATTAAGTTCAACTTGAACCAACCAATAATTCATAGTGTGTAACAATTTAATCATTCAATCCTAATTTTTTTTTTGTGTCTTTGGTATTTACTCTTTTCTTTGGTAGATCGAGTTAATGTACGGGATAATACTGATTGGCATACTCTCTTTTATTTTAAATTCTCGTATGCTTATTTTATCATATTAATCTCTCTAATGTAGGCATAACACCACCTTCATAATCAAATAGGTCTTTTAGAAACTGTAATGTGTGGCTTGGGTAATGAGGTAGGTAATTAGACATTTTAGGCTCAATTTAACCCAAACTTCATTGACAATTTACACTCTTGCCTTCTTGATCCATACTTGATTTCTCTTGATTGTAAGTTTCCAACCCTCCCATTAGGTTTTTGCATCTTTCTGCATATTTTTCATTGTGGTGCCTTTTTCTCTTTTCCTTTCCCACACACAGAGGATAGCTTCTCCTCCTTATTCTAGAAGCTTTTTCACTTTTCATTTTCTCCAAGTTTGGTGGAATGGGGCGATGTTTTGTCTTTTAAACTACACCACCTTAACGAACTTTGGATTAATAACCCCATACCGAGTTACCATTTAGGGTATTAGGTGTTGAACACCTCTAAGGATAATTGTTCCGGGAGGAAGGTATAAGACCCAAGCTCATTCCTCTTTGATCTTTTTCTTTTCATAGCTTCTTTTCCACGATCCTCTTCGTCTTTTCTTATTTCTTGGAATTTTTCTCAACCACTAATAATCCCATTCTTTTCCTCGACTTGAAATAGCTAGTCCCTCCAGGCTAGTCCCTCTTCTATCCTTGATGAACTTTGTCGATGATACGGGCAAATAAGGGTTCTTTCTTGTAAGGTGTATGTGTAAGGGAGGAATTTGGCTTCTTATTTACAGTTTGAGTGATGAGATTTGGCTATAGGCTCAATTAGGAACTAGTGTATATGCATATGCATATAAAAGGGGTAGGCTTAAAGGCTCGAGCTTCCAGGATGGCCCTAAATCATTTCTGTTAGTGAGTATTGCCTATGATTTCGCCTTATTTAATAATCCAACAAGTTCTAAGACATCAGGCTTGCATGATGGATCCACAGAAGATGTTCCCGATCTTAGCGCAATTCTTTCGAGTTATTGTTGACCATGTGTAAAGTTGCTCGGGACCTTAAGCAAACTATTTACCGCAAACAAAATTATAGGTCTTATCTGTTCCATTAATTTATTAAAGTCTTCCTTAATCTTTTAATTTCAACACATTTATTCATAATCTTACTACTTTCTATTTCCATTCATTTCATCTACTGATGCATCTATCAGTTTTTATTTGGTTTTGAGATTTTTTTGTGCTACTTTACAAGTCAAAATGTTCATTAAATCATGCGTGACTCGAACAATCGACACCAAATCACAATGTCATTCTTTACTCAGTTCGATCAACGAACATATTCTGAATGATTTAGCATTTGATGCAGGTAATTTAGTTTCTCAATTATTCAACTAAGTATTTATCCACCAGTCGAATGTAACACCGAAATACCACTAGGTGAAATTTTTATAAGTGCATTTTGAAATTTTTACATGAGTATTATTTTGCTAAGTGAAAAAATTTGAAACCCATGGTAATACGAATCTGAGGGTAAAGTAGATTTGTCGAAACGGGTATAAAGTCATAAGATAAGAAGATGAGATGCTATTATAGCGAGAATGGCTTAAGTTGTGGTCTGCGAATAGAATGGAGTTTAGAGACGAGATTAATAAAGGAAATTTTGACCAAGTGGGATAAGACCAATTTTGGTCTCTCATTTAGGGATTTTGGGAGGGCATTTCGTGAAGAGAGAAAGGAAGAGAAGAAGAAGAAGAAGAGGAAAGGTATGGATTTGTATGGATTACTATGGATTAGTATGGATTACTATGGATTACTATGGATTTTTGGACTTTTGTATGGATATTAGTTTGTTCCATTTCTAGGGCTTAGTTAGGAGTCCATCCACAACCACTACGATTTGTGAAAGTTGGGTTATTAAAACCACTAGTTGCTATAAGATGAGTACTGGAATCACTCCCTTTGAGTATGGATTAGCGGTTTATGATGTATGGATACATGTTTGGGTGTTAGGAAGTTAACTGTAATTAACTACCCAGTATTTGAGTTTAGGTTTGGAAAACCCTGGTGAAATCTCATCCTTTGAGTTTTGGTTGGGTTACAACACACTTGAGAGATGTTTTTGGAGGTATCTGAGTGTCTTTTTGGTTGGATTTGGAAGGAACGAAATCGACAAATGCGACAATTCGGGGTCCTACGCCGTGTAAGGATCCCAGCGTAGCGGTATGAAGTCCACGCGAGGCATGGCATGTATCCACTTGCGTGACACGGCCCAGAAAGAAGGAGGCTTAGATGACCTCGAGTCACCCTTCGAGGAGCATAGCAAAGCTAGCGGTGAAAGCTACATCGCGGCGAGGCCTACACGCGAATTCGTCGCGACGTAGCACTATTCACGGACATGTTTTATTAAAATTGTTTTGCTATTCGGGTTGATACGAGGACTTGTCTATTGGACTAATGAGGACCTATAAGTGTATGAAAGGGTTAAATTCGTATTTGTAGGTAAAGGAAAAATTAGGCCAGAGTACCTCGCCAGCCTCGGTAAGAGCGAATGTTATTTAGCAAAATATATTACCCCTATGATAAGATAGTAAGTTCCTAAACACATATAATTGTAAAGATTTACCTAAGGCCAAGATATTGAATGACCGACACCTCTGTTACGTGGGCGGGCATGTATAGTACTGGTACTCTACGATTAGTCTGGCTGCACTCTCTGGCCGTCTTGGCACATTTAGTATGATACTCTAATTAGTGCGACGACCTCTGTCGATGCTTGGCACTCTGCACCTCGATCTTATCTTTGGTACCTTGCTGGGTACCCATTGTATTGTGTCTATTCGACTTTTCTTATTTTAGTCCTAGGTAGTGTGATTATATATTGGAATTACAAATAACGGGCCAGGTAAAGTAATGTACATGGTTACCTTTCTGAATGTACCCATGGAGCACCTCAGTACAAATATAAACTCTTGTAGAGTACCTACAGGTACTCAGTACAAGTATAGCTGTAGTACACCTCTGTGAGTACCTCTCGGATAAAAATATAGAGCTCTATAAGTCCTCTGGAGATCTGAGACGAATATAAGTCTTATAAGTATAAGTATGTGCATAAGTTTACATTTATATGAATTCACTTGAAAATTAAATATATGCTATTGTATGCATTCTTTGTTATATGTGTATGGTGATATTAAAATGCATGTGTACATGTATCGATCATAAGTTTCCATTTGGCTATAAACAGCGCGGGTTTAATCCATGTAGGTCTGGGGAGGACATCTCAGTGATCTTCCATATTTCTTTGGGCGGCCTGCTTGCGGGTCCATGCACCTGCATAGGTTTCACGCTCGATTATGTAAATGTAAATGTACGATTTTGTATATATATATGTAAATGGGACTCGGGGTGTATGTAGTGACCAACGTAAAGCTCCTTCTACGGTGGTAGTTTTATTTTGTATCTTTGTATATGATATTTTGATTCATTTTATAGACTTGGGCACTAATGCGAAAAAAATAGTGAAAGTCGGTATAGTTTCACGCCCCTTCATCCACTGGCGGGGTTGGGGAGTGTAATGAACTAAATATTAAGCATGAAGGAAAGGAAACAGCAGAAAAATCAAACAAAATGTACACAAATGCGGTAAGAATTTTCTATTTTATTGGATGTTTCAAGTATGGATATTAGATGCAGAGGGGAGAAGAGATGGAAGAGCGGGACAATTTCATTTTTATTCATTTACAACCTTTCAGCAGCGGCTTCCATCCTTAAGTAATTATCTGCTTCCCTCTACGGGGTTAGTTCTTTCTTCTTTACACGGGGCTTTATTTTCATGACTCTTTATAGGGTTTAGAGGTCCCTCTCTATTGGATTTAGGTTTTAAGAAAGGTAGTTGATGAATTCAAAACTCATTGAATTTTAGTCCATTTTTCGATTGTTCTTCTGATGTAATTATGTTTTTATGCGAGAAATATGCTATTTACGAATTTATATTTTGAAATTTAAAGCATAAATGAAAATTCGACCAAAATCAGTGAAAACGGATCAAGAGCCCCGGAGGTGAGGTCGCGACCAGGAGAATCAGTCGCGACTAGAGAAATCATACTCTGGATGAAAGGCTGTCGCGTGAAAAGTTGCTTGGAAATGAAGGGGCTTAGTAAGGATTTCATGTCGCGACACTGATACGAGGTCGCGACGAAGGAGAGCGGTGCGGTTACATGGTTTTAAAGGTCGCGACAAATGATTGAGTAACACATCAATTTGAAGTCACCACTTGAGAGAGATAATCGCGACCCCGGAAAGTAAATTTGAATGGACTTGCAGTCTCTGCTGCTAAGCGATTTCAAGTTGCAGCCGAGAATATGAGTTATAGACACGATCTAGGTCGCGACACCGGAATCATATTCACGTGATAAGAATGGAGTCGTGCGGTTAAAATGTTGTGACTAAAGTGAGGTTGCGACGGGATGGCGAATTGATGTAGCGACATACTTTTCGAGTCTGGCGTAAATCTCAAATAAGGAAGAAAAGCGATTAGGTGCGGAGTACAAATCCAGTATTGCGACGAGACAATGAAAAGACAAGAGCAATTTTGAGTGCGACATGAGAAGGAGATCTTTGTAGACTAAGGATCGATGGTGTGACAGTAAATTAGCACCCTTACATGTGGCCTTAAGTCGATAGAAAACAATACAACCCGGTCGCGACAGGCCCGAAGTCGTGATAAATTTATTAAAGAATAAGAAAAACATAGGTCCCTTGACAAAGATCCAAGCATAATTGCTTGAGACTTATAGCCGTGACATGAATCGAGGTCTGTATACTCAAAGCAAGCGAGCTGTGGCGCCCCAAGCCCAGGGTGTCAGTTGACAACGAATCAACTCGAGAATGCTAGGATCTTGGAGTAGCTTGAAACACCACTCACGAAGAAATCAGGCAGTCTCCTTTATACGGGGGCTCTACCCGAGACCACTGTTGATCATCAACATCGGAAGGCGTAAACATGAGTAAACGTACTTGGGCCCATGCACAATACTTTCATCCAATATATACCAACTATATACAATAGTTTCAAGGTTAATAAATTGCTCTTATCTGACATATATTAAAATTCTAGAATTCTAATACATGTAATACATCATAAACACCAAAGCCACGGCTTGGCTTTCTTGATATCGACCTCTGGGATAAATTAGGTCTCTCGATGCGCTCCACATTACTGAAATAATATAATTCCCTTGGCCAGGGTGAAATTTAATGCCCGAGTAGTGGGAATCACCACACAAATGGGTTACTCTCCACCCCTAAGTGCATATACAATGCTCCACATGTAAACACACACTTTCAGTAAATCGTGATCCTACTTGAATGTCCTACATATGACCTTGACCCATGTCCAGGAGTCCTCATCGACTCCCTCACACACCTTCAGCCATGTATAAGAAAAATATCACTTTTCAGAACATAACATTTGTTTTTGAAATTCACACTCTTAGAAACAGTCAGAATTAAAAAATATGGGACTACCCTACGGCGAATGTGTTGGAGAACCTTAGGAAATAGTCATAGTCACTCATCGAAATGATACATTGGGCCGAATCTCCCAACCCCATTCTCTGGAAATTCATCACATTAAATCCTTTCACAACCATGTTAGTTCTTGAGGAAAATCCATGTCATGCGCTCCACTAATTCCTAGGTTACCCAGTGCGTATAAATGCATTATGCCATTTCAACACAATTTATATAACACATGCAAATATATATCATCATGCATATATTTACATAATTTAAATCACACAAAGCATGTTATGTGAATTCTCAATCCATTACACCAAAAATTAGCTCACATGGAATACAATTAACAAACCGCAGTAATTCAATTTGAATTACCAAACCAAATTACATTATTTGCAAAATATTTATGAATACTATTCACATGAGCAGTGAAACCATCAAGTTACTGTTCATGGCCCGATCACCAGTATCGTTCCCACTTTGTGTTGAATTTCATAGCCTTTTCCAGCCTCATACACATCAAAACGCAGTTTGTGCATAAATCAACACCTGAACGACTGACATTTTCTGGCTGCCCTGGTATGCGGGCGAATCAAAAATTCTAACATTTCAGTTCCAAGATTTGAGGACCGATCAAACAGCCCCTCACGGCCTCAAATCAACCAAAACATTAACAAAGCACTTAAATCAAGGATAAAACAAGTAGGATAAAACCCCTACCTCACGGAGTTTGTCGAAACTCCTTAAAACTAGAGCCCACGCGTAGACCTCGCCGCGTAGAGCAACCTTTCTTCTTGTCCCGAAGAATTCCGATGGTCGGATCGCCCGAAAACTTAGAGAGAAGTCACACTCTCTCTCTCTAAAACCAAAATCTCTAACCTACTATAAGTTCTTTTTCCTTTTCACGTTTTCTTTTTGGTCTTTTGTTGTGGGAGATGAACACTTTATTCCTTCTTCGTCTTATTATCATTAAATCGAATTTCAATAATACCAATCATGTCACCATCACTGGATTTTTCGACATTTGGCTATCTCGGCCCCTTCCATTTCCATCATTTCTCTACTCATGCATTCCAAGTAACATGAGTACATGTTATAAGTGACTTTCGTCACATCTCGCATGTCATTTACGATTACACAGGCTTCGATGCCTCAAAAGCGTTCAAATTAGAGCATCTCGGGTCGCGAAATTTGTGATGTTAAGCTAGATTTTTCTTAGAGGATTCCAATTATGAAATTCATTTCGTCATCGAGATCTAGAAAATTCGGATTTTGACCCAAATTCACGATTTTGCCATTTTCGAAGTGCAGAATTTTCTCAGGTCACCTGAAACGGTGACTCGCAGCGAGGAATAGAAAAATTGAAGGGAATTGTTGAGGCCCGAAAGCCAGGAGTTGCGGCGGATAGAGAAAAGAAAACATGGTGCCCATACTTTTGATGTTGCGACAGAATCTGTTAGTAAAGAAAATACTTGGTAGCGACCTAAATTCCATGTCGTGAAAGCAAGCGAGACAGCCGTTTTTGAGTCAAGACGCTACTTAAAGGCTGAGATAAATGAATGATAACCATAGCGAAAGAATTAGCGACATCAAATGATAACAACACGAATGCGATAAAAGGAGAGAGTGAGGTTGCGACAATCGACTTGAGGTCGCGACACCAATTCCTGGAAAAAAAGAAATGAGGTCGCAACATGAATTCTCACTACTGACAACTAACATAGCCACGACAAAGAATTCATGTCCGCGACCACTAATCAACTTGAAACTAAAGGAAAAAGATTCGCGATAGAAAACATCAGTCGCTGACTCGGCGAATTCGCGAGAACAAAGAAAGAAGGTTGCAGCCGGTTTCACTGCTTGATCGCGTGAATTTGGACAAACTAGACGAGAATTTTACGTCGCGACAAACCTTTGAGTCCACGACTAAACGATGGTGGGCCGTGAGTTTTAGGGAAATTCATCGAGGCCTTGGAATCAGGCCAAATTTCTGAAAGTTATAAATAGGCATACACAGTTTTAGTAAAGAAGGCTTTTCTTTTTGGGAACCCAGAACGGGGGAAGAAGAAAACTCACAGTATATTTTTTAGAATAGATTTTCTTTTCTTTTCTTTATTTTTTGGATCACGAACTAGCGATACATTGGAATGTTGAAATTGGAGTAATATTTCAATTTCTTTACAATTCTTGCTGAGTTCCGATAAATCTGTATTTACGGTCGTCTCTTCTCGGTTTATTGCCGTTGCGTGGGTGCAAACATCAGTCTTCCATTATCGATTATGTCTGATTTTAAGCGCTACTTCCAGCCCCAGTTTGAATTTATTGATTAATTTGATCTTTTACGCATAAATTGGAAGGAAGTACTTGGAATTTGGAAGAATTTATTTGATTGATGTTTTCATATAATTGTTCCCGATAGTAGTTTAGATACCGTCCAGGGGGGCGTATCACCCTTTCACGATTTCGAGGAGGCCCTTTGGTGACACGAGAGATGGCGATTCACGAGAGTTAGGAACACTCACAATTGTGGGTATGTTGGACCATTATTGAAGAACTATTGAGCTGCGGGGAATTCCTCGGATAAATACCCATTTCACTCGTAGTGACGTTGGAGGGGATTATTTATCAATTTAAAATCATCGAGGAGATTTCCTGTAATTTGTTGGAAAACTCTTAACCTGTGTTAAACGATCTATGTCGAGGAAGGATATATTCATTAGATTTTAAAAATTTGAGTCATCAATCGGGTTGTGGAAATCTTCTTGATACCAGCGATTTGGGAAGTAAGAAATCTGCAGTCTCAAGAAATGGGTATGAAGTATTGAGAAAGAAAATACCCAAATCTTGTAAAGAATATGTTGAATACAAGTAGCTGATTAAACCCTTGTCTTCGAGAGAAACAGAGATATTTAATTGATGAATAAAAGGAGAAATCCAACTTACAATATCAAGCATCTTTGACAAATCCAGATCAATTTCAGTCAGATTAAAAATATGATATAATCGATATTTAACTCTGATTACTACTATAAATCTTATTTGCGATTAGTGATCAACTAAATACAAATCAATAACCTCAGTTCTCACTTCATATTATCTAATTATTTATATTATCTAGTATTCATCCGCCAAATCTTTAGTTGTTAAACTTTATCATTGAAGTTCAGATAGTATGGAACTTGAGTAGTTGGGGTAATTGATTTTTTTTTTTTTTTTTTGAGAATCCAAGTCAATCTCTGTGGGAATGGTATCTGGACTTACATCCAATTTTTACTACTTGTATGACATGTGCACTTGCAGTGTCATAGACTAAACCTATTCATAATTCTAGAACATTAAACTAGTTTATTCATTTTAAGAAACTCAGTCGATTGACATGGCCACGAGAAAGTTGTAAGACTCTTGTAGAGTGTTAAATTGAGAGGTTCAGTCTATATAACAAAGGCAAGCGGTAGTCGCTGATTTGTTTCTCTGGAGGGACTATAGTGTATGGCACCTGATCGAGATCCTGATTTGTGGCAATGACACTTTCTTTTTGTTCGGGGAGGCGTCTTCATAGCCCAGTCGAATTTTGCATTGCTCTCTGTCGGTTCTCACGCTTTTGATTAGTGCCCCGAATGGTGTTGTTTTGAGGCCTGTTCATTACGAGGGTTTTGAGCACTTTTTATTGTGCCTAATCAGCTTTAATAACAATTGATACACTGAGTCCAGGCTATACCTCTTTGATCATATTTGTGGATATTTTTGTAGTTTTGCAAACCCGATTACACCGTTATCTTGAGTCGATTAAATCACGAAGGGCGAGGTCGGACCGAGAGCTGCGTAGCCACAAATCGAGGAAGGCAATTGGGCTAAATCTGAAGGAGAGTGAGCATTGCGGAGATTTTCTGATGTGCGAATTTTATAACCTGCGAATTTCACAGATTCTGCGAAATTCGCGACCCTTTTGTTCTTGTGTGACCACTTTTGGTACATCTTTGTGGTTTGTACGAAATTGCCCTCGATGTATTTTGTTGTTTCTGTACTTTGTAATTTCCTTGACTCACGAAGCGTGTATAAGACTCGGTCAGCTGTAAAAGTCGATCCATCGGTGATAAAATTGGTAGCCCAGTTGAGCGGTGTGACTTTCTCACCGTTTTTACTCTCTATTTCTCGCATTTCGCCCTACGAAACACCTTGAGGATAACAGCTCAGGGATGCTTGAAACTAAACCCCCTCGTCTTTGAATGGAGGGCCTTGGGTTAAAGTTTTGGGAGTAGGCTCTTTGTCCTCCACGGTATTTGCCATGTAGGCATTTATTATCATTTATGTTTGCGTCTCACGTTAGGTTTGAATCCACATGATGTACCACTGAGTGGCGATTACTTAGCAGAAGCTTTCAATTTCAGTGGATACTTGTTGCTAGATCAGTGATGCTCACTTGGTGCCATTTATTTGCTCTTGAGTTAGATCGAGAATTTAGTTTTAAGCTGCTTAAAGCATTAATGGTTAATAAATCTTGCTATCTTGGAGAAAAACTTTTAGGGTTCGAGTCTTTGCTGGCTAAACATAGATCCAGGTTGGAAATGACTATAGAGTCGTCCTCCTGGCCAGGAAAAGGACAGGGACATTACGGTTGCCTTAGAACCACAAGCACAGTGAAGCAAAGCTTCAAGGAGTTCTTTTCACTTTATTTCCTCTCTGATTCACCGGTTTTCAAGCCATCGACCTCCTGCTTTGTTTTACAAGAAACCCCCAGTCGAAGTGGAAACACCATTTTAGGTCAATTGTGACTCATTTCGTATGAAGAAAACCCATCCACCCCAGGTTAAGGCCCTAGACCTTTATCACTGCTTGTTAGCTTTGCTACAATTAGTAGGAATCCTAGGATATAAATATTGTTGATTCGATTGCACCTACTATGGCCACGAGACAAATGGCGTAGGTGGGGATGGTATTAAGTGGTGTGAGTGAAGATTTGTTGAACTTGTGATCCACATCCTAAGTAGTGGTGAAATTCTCATTCAGTTTTTTATTTTACCATTTATTCCCCATTTACAGTTCAACTGCGAAGTGAATTTTATCACGTGCATACCCAATTTTCTTTGTTTTAAGTTTAACTTGACTATAACCCTTTTTGGTAGCCTTGTTTTTGGTTTCTTATTTGTTTATGTTTGCTGTTCCTATGACTTTATGCAACAACGGGATAGAACTTGCGGGGCGAGCTAGAGAGGGCAGGTGCTCCTGAGAATAGGGGTGTGAAGTCGGTTGATGTCAGATGGAGCCTCCACGAGGAGCAACAAAGTCGATTAGAGTACGAAACCCCCAGTACCTCACAGTCAATGAGGGACCATATACACCCACCAAGGTGAGTGCACCCTCATGCATTGTACCTCTTGCAGAAGATGTAGTCGTCAGGCCTTATTTGGTGCCCTGTTCCTCACCTTCCATGGTATGGAAAATGAGAATCCATACATACACATTCGAGGTTGAGGAAGTTTACCTGACTTTTAAGGAGGGTTTAACCGATATGGATTTGCTTAAAATTTGAAAGCCTTTCCCTTAACCCTTAAAGACAAAGCTGAAATTTGGCTTAATTCTAAGGCGAACCATGTCAAAAATTAGAGGCGAAGCTGCGAGGCATAGTTTTGAAAATGTTAACCGGTGCACCGCAGGATAGCAGTTTGAAGAGCGAATTTATACATTTGTAGCCTATGATAATGAAGTTCTACCAATGCTTGGAGAGATATATACAGGAAACCATCGGTGCATGCCCACCTGGCTTTGATGATACATGGATGTTGGTCGACCACTTCTATGATGGAATGTCCTCTGCCATGAAGCAATTGTGGAGACGCCATGTGTGGAGGGGACTTCACCGAGGCGGGAATCGGATGAAGCCATGGACCACCGACTGTGTAGTTGAAACCTCCAAAGCTTAGGATGAGCGAATCTGGGAAACCAGAGACGAGGATGAGGCCACGAAGCCAAATCGAAGGGAGGCATGTACTCGCTCTTAGAGGACGCATGGGATGAAAAGCGAAGTTGTCCACCTTGGTGGAGGTTGGAAGAGCTTGGAATGAGGAATCGACGCAAAGGTCTGAGCGGTGACTAAGGCATCTATGCCTAACCCGACCATGCTTATTTGTCGATCCAGCCCGAGCCTTAAGGAGCCTTACTTGGCTGCCAGGTGAGGACTTTGTGTGGTTGAACAAGAATACGAGGAGGGCCCAATCTGAGGCCGCCTGATTGTGCAATGATACCTCTGACCCCTGACTAGAGGAACCACTTGAGCTTCTCTTGGGAACCAAAACCTCCTCCTATGTGCCTCTGCGCCTGATAGCGGCATGAATCCTGTTGACCACGGCGCCCACCATTTTCATCTCCGGTTAGACAATTTATTATGAACTTGATCGAGGTGGTGGGTAACTTACCTGTGGAGGAACAAAGGCGATGAATGCCCAGGCTATTCAAAATTGACCTTGTAAAGCACACTCAATAAGAAAATGAGCAACTACACTCGAAATTCTCAACCTTGTCACAGTGAAATTTCCAAAATATGACGACTGCGGTATTGATCTGAGACTATCGGCCCGAGTAGTGTAGGAAAAGGAGAGATTCCCTCTCGGCGAACCTGACCAAATCCCAAGGGGGTGCATGAAGTGAGCTCCTCCAGGTGAAGCCAGTTCTAGGATGGATGAAGTTAAAGGCCCGATCATCCACCGGTGAGAAGTGGCGAAAGAGCTCGAGCGGCCCGACCCAGTAGTAGAACAAGGCCGGCGAAGGTAAAGAAATTTAGACCGGAGGAGGTGGTGATCAAGCAGACTGCAGTAAAAAATAGCACACCCCCACATTTTCCTCAAACCTTTAAAAGCTAAATAGAGGCCATTAATTGGTACAAAATGTTAGAAGTCTTTGAGGCGAAGTAAAGTATCGACATCCACACTTTGACATGATCAAACAAGTCCCGCTCATAAAATTTTTGAAGGACTTGTGTACGGTGAAAAGAATTGCATGTTGTGAAGGCCTTCTGATTGAACAAGGCAGTGCTATCATCCAATGCGAGACTCCGGTGAAGTAACAAAGATGGGTTGTCCGACCATCTCGGTTAATATTGGAGGCACTTTGTGGAAAGGCCTTTACTTGCTAGACGCAGGTGCGAGTGTGAATCTCCTCCTGATCGATGTACAAGTAGCTCGGGTTGGGAGAACTAAGCCACCTCCATCACCTTTGTCTCTTGCGGATAGATAATCCAGAATACCAAAGGGGACGTGGAAGATGTCCTAATACGAGTGAATAATTCTACTATCAGTGAGTTTTGTTGTACTTGACACGAGACCAATGATGCGAGACGATTATGTACCTATCATCTTGGAGACGATTCATAGCCACTTCAATCACACGATTATCAACTTAAAATGGTGTTATGCAACTCCATGAGCAGCCTGGAAAACAAGCATCTTCGCAGGTTGTGACACCGGCCGGGGTCAGGTGACTCTGTCGACACTGCGAAAACACCATGTGTCTCATATCCTTGAGACCCATACATGAGTAAAATATTTAATAGGGCCCATCATCTCGTCCATACGATTTACAAGACCATACATTCTATAGATCCTAAAGTTATTACATCGCTCCTATTACAAAACATATATTAAAACTAGGTGGATTACATATACACAAAACAAGAATCAAGGCCCACGGTCGGCGCTTCTCGACCTCACAGGGCGTGTCGTGCACTTTGTACTGTCATGTACCTGCACAGAGGGGGTCCCACGATCGTTGAGCTAACGCCAGTGGGGTCACAAATCCCATAAAATTTATTTCCTACCTAGGTGCCGCGTCACGAATGATCATTTCGCGATCAGACCGACGATCCGTGCATCGTATTTATCCCCATCATGGAAAAATCTACATGCATGTAAGGGCGACCAACGTACATGGCCCCGATGCCCGGGTCAGCCTCAGACCCACCACCTACGCAAGTGCGATGGAAATCGATCTTGAGTCAATTAAGACTCCCATCTCACAGCTATTTGTCTATGTGATATTTATTTGATCGTTTCGTGTCTTTTGGGCAACATAACTTTTGGGGTCTCACTTGGCGGGTCTCTTACACCCTCAGGCATTTTTCGGGCTTTCAGGTGGATCTGATTAATGCGAGGTTTTGAGACTTTCACTGAGGGAGTATCCCCATCCCCTACTTGCTACCTTGAGCCACATTTTATTTTCCATTTCGTTTAACACTATGGAACTCAGATTTGACCGTCCCGTTCAAAGCCCACATGATTCAACACCAAATGCAGTGCCAAATCAGTACCATGTACACACTCTCATGTAATGTGGTGTTCTGCACACAAATGAAATGCAATTTTGTGCCCTTTACTTTCAGGCCCATGACGATGCAAAAACCTCTACATGGACATTCTACACCGTACACTATGTGTGTGCTATGAATACTCATGTCTAATGCACACAACATTTCCTTATATTGCTGATTTGTACAGTCATGTTAATATTCCATATTCAAATCAGGTACATCACATAAGCATGCACTAACCGGATTAGTTTCGAGAAAATTCTGCATGGCATTCATTCAAGTAATAACAAACCCGACTTTGATTTTCAGTCTTAAAACTCAGAAAACAAACAGCACATCCAAAAACATGCAATAACCATATTAGTTCCAGAAAATTCTGCATGTTAATATTCACAATTCTGCATGTTATTCATCAGTCATCAGTTCCATGAAAATTCTGCATGTTAACATTCACAATTCTGAATTAATATTAATTTGCATATTATTCATCAGTCATCAGTTCAAGGAAAAATTCTGCATATTAATCATGCATGAAAATATAAAATTCAGCATGTTTTCATGCATACAAAATACACCAAACTGAGTTTTTCTTAGTATAAAACCTAGAACATTACCATATTGATCATGCATACAAGGATAAACTGAGTTTTCTTTGATCTAAAAACCTAAAACATTCTGCATGTTAGTCATGTATGAAAGCCAATAAAATTCATCATATTTTCAGCCGCCACAATAATACCACAAAAATGAGTTTTCTTCAGTATAAAACCTAGAACATTCTGCATGTTAGTCATGCATACAAGGATACATCAAACGCCGAGTTTTCTTTGATCTAATAACCAAAACATTCTGCATCTTAGTCATGCACCCAAGCCCAGAAAATTCTGCATGTTTTCATGCATACAATACTACACCAAATTGAGTTTTTCTTTAAGTCCTAAAACCAAGAACATTCTGCATGTTGGTCATGAAAGAGGATACAAATCTGAGTTTCTTTGATCTTAACACCCAAAACATTCTGCATGGAAGCCCGAAGAATTCTGCATGTTTTCATTCATACAATACTACACCAGATTGAGTTTTCTTCAGTCTAAAAACCTAGAACATTCTGCATGTTGGTCATGCATGAAAGGATACAAAACTGAGTTTTCTTTGCAGTCTAAACACCCCAAAACATTCTGCATGGAAGCCCAGAAATTTCTGCATGTTTTTCTATTCATATAAAATAATACACCAGATTGAGTCTTTCTTCAGTCTAAAAAAACCTAGAACATTCTGCATGTTGGTCATGCATGAAAGGATACACAAAACTGAGTTTTCTTGATCTAAAACACCCAAAACATTCTGCATGAAGCCCAGAAATTTCTGCATGTTTTTCATTCATAAAATAATACACCAGATTGAGTTTTCTTCAGTCTAAAACTCCAGAACATTCTGCATGTTGGTCATGCATGGAAGGATACACAAACTGAGCTTTTGATCTAAACACCCAAAACATTCTGCATGGAAGCCCAGAAATTTCTGCATGTTTTTCATTCATAAAATAATACACCCAATTGGGTTTTCAGTCCTAAAAACCAGAAAAAAACAGCATGTACAACATCACAAATTTAGTCTTCAAATCCAGAAAATTTAGCAAGTACAACATCACAAATTCAGTCTTAAAACCCAGAAAATTCAGCATGGACAACATCACAAATTCAGCATGTTATTCCTTCAAACAATCACATAGCAAACTCAACCAAATGCCATTTCCATGGCCCCAAACAAGGAGAAATAAACCAAAGAGGAAAGATCCCCACCTCTGAAGTGTGTAGGATCAGTTCTGATCCACCCAAATCTGAAACAATGGAGGAAAAAACTCCTCCCTCCTTTCTCCTTTCTTCTTCTTTCTTCTTGTTTTCTTTTTCTTCCTTTCTTTCTTTCTTTCTTTCTCTCTTTTCTTTCTTCTCTTCTTCTCTACGAATTGTTTGCCATCTCTCCTCAAACTACCAAGTTGGTTTGACCTAGGGGAGCCCACCTAACATCCATTTGTTTGACACTTGGTCAACTCAAGACCAAGTGTTCTCCATGCCACAACTTCAACCACTTTCATGCTCATGCATGAGGGTGGCTTGACATTTGGCTCCCACCCAACTCATGCAATCCTAAGGGCATGACACTTGGCCCATCCATGTGCCAAGTGTCTCCCATGCAAGTGCCACATGGCACCCCATGATTGGCCCGTCTGGCCTCGAACACGTAAACCGACAGTCTCGAATTGACGCAGTCGCTTGGTTCAACTAGATTTCATGAGATGATTTAACGGCGTTGATCTCGTTTATCATCCGAGGCTCCAGGAGAAAGACTCAGTGGTTTTTGTTTGTACTCGCTCTTAAGAATTACCAATTAGCTCATTCAAAATTTTTTTTTTTTCCGGTTTCACATGAGTAAAAAGCACATGTCAAGCCAGCTGAAGATGGCTCTAGAAGAAGTTTGCATCATTTACACAATCTCGAGGAATGTGTTGGACTCAAAGAAGGGGTGCAGGATGCGAATCAAGAATCAAGAGTATTCAAGGGCAAAGCAGGAAGCCTGTGACATGAAACTCAGTGGGAGGGGCACTGAGAAAAAAACAAGAAATTTTGCCTTTGATGATTGAGGAAGGAACAAGTGAGCCCCAGAAATTGAGCCAAAACCTTGCCCGTGGAGTCAGTCATGCCTATTTGGAAGAGCAGGAGCAGTGTCCAACTGTCATTTCATCCCTGCTCACTTCACAGAAGGTAGTCACACAGACATCCTGTGGGAGAACAAGCAAGCCTTAGGGTGGAAGATTACTGATCTGAAGGGTATTAGCCCAGTAGTTTGCACCCATCACATCTACCTAGAGGAGGAGGCAAAGTCAGTAAGGCAGCCACAGAGAAGACTGAACCCACATATACAAGAAGGCCAGGCGTGTCTTAAAGTCGCTACAGCCGGCATCACTCCAATTTACATCGATAGCACCTGGGTGAGTCCAACCCAGGTGGTGCCTAAGAAATCGAGGGTAACCACGATGCATAACGAAAAATGAGAGGAGATGCCCACCCACCTTACCACGGGTTGGAGGGTATGTATTGATTATAGAAGGCTAAATGAAGTGACAAGGAAGGATCACTTCCCTCTACCCTTCATGGATCAGCTTATTAAGAGGATTTCTGGTCACCCCTTCTACGGTTTCCTGGATGGCTTAGGATACTTTCAAATTGAAACTGCTGCAGAAGACTATGAAAAGACCACCTTCACATGCCCATTTGGCACATATGCATACAGGAGAATGCCCTTTGGCCTGTGTAATTCCCCTGCCACATTTCAGCGATGTATGCTCAAGATTTTCAAAGGATTTGCAGAGCGCATTATGGAGGTTTCATGGATGACATTACACTATGGAGTGGAGCTTTAAAGATGCCTAATCAACTCCGAAACTCGTCCCGATAGAGATAGGAGAAAACCTGGTACTAATTCGAAAATGCCATTTATGGTCACCAAAAGGAATTGTACTAGGCATATTATTTCTAAAAGGGATCAAGTTGATATGTAAAATTGACTTAATTTCCAAACCGCCCTCCTCATAAATGTCAAGACCTGTAAGGCAATTCTGGGGCATGCGTATTCTACAGAGGTTCATCATGGACTTCTCAAAATTGCCAAGCTCTAAAAATGCTGGAAAAAGATGCCAAATTTATTTAGGATGCAGACTGCCAAAAGAGCTTTGAGGAGCTTAAAGCCTATTTGACCATTGCACCAATAGTGAGAGCCCCCAACTGGCAGTTACCCTTCGAGGTGATGTGTGATGCAAGCGATCTAGCCATTGGAGAAGTTCTCGGACAAAGGGAAGGAGGAAAGCCTTATGTGGTCTATTATGCGAGCAAGACACTGAATGAGGCACAGAGGAATTACACAACCACAAAAAAGGAGCTGCTAGCAATGGTCTATGCCTTCGACAAATTTCGAGCTTATTTGGTTGGGTCAGACATAATAATATTCACGAATCATTCAACCTTGAAATATTCCGCCACCAAACAAATGTTAAGGCTAGCTTATCGATGGGCCCTCCGCCGCAAGAGTTCAACCTGCAAATCAGAGACAAAAGGGTGTGGAAAATGTTGTTGCCGATCACCTATCGAGATTAACAATCGCACACAACACTCTGAACCCTCCAATCAATGATGAGTTCCCTGAGGAGTCACTGCTTCTGGTTGAGAAGGCACCCTGGTATGCCCACATTGCAAATTACTTGGCTATAGGGGAGCTACCAGCAGATTGGAAAGCACAAGACAATAAATTCTTCTTCGCAAAAATTCACTCCTATTGTTGGAAAGAACCCTTCTTGTACAAATACTGTGCTGATCAGATAATCATGAGGTGTGTGCCTTAAGTAGAGCAACATGGAATACTCAGCCACTGCCATGAGAATGCATGTGGAGGCCATTTTGCTTCCCGTAAAACCGGCCAGAAGGTGTCACCGATTCCATCAGTCTCCTTTCAAGGATGCCCATGCCATGTGCAGGAATGGACAAATGCCAAAGGGTTGGGGAGATTTCTGTCACGTGGATGCCTTTTTAAACCCTATTTTGAAGCCGACCTATTCGACGATGGGGAATCGGAGCCATGGGACCATTCCCTTCCTCCCCCTTGGATACCTCTTACATTTTGGCAGAGCTGACCATGTGTCAAAGTGGGTTGAAGTACCATAGGGCGCTGCACTCACAAGGTGGTACTGAAATTCTGAAAGAGAACGCCCTGCACTGGGGTCCCCAAAGCCATAATTAGTGATGGAGGTTCGCATTTCAAGAACAAACCTTGAGAGCCTCCCTCACTAAGTATGGTGTCACATAAAGTAGCCACCCCATACCACCCGACTGCTGGCCGTGCCTGAAGCCAGCCAACGTAGATCAAGACACACTGATGAAAGTGTGAACTCTAACCGAAAGGATTGGTCTCGTCATTGGACTTTAGGGCATACAATGCCCTACAAGACCATTCTGGCATGTCTCCTTATCGCCTAGTTTATGGCAAAGCATGTCACCCGCCAGTGGAGATTGAATATAAGGCATGGCGGGTGCGGAAGAAATTGAACCCGGATACGGGCGCTAGTCTCACCGCTCCTCGGAGCATCAACGAGCTAGAAGAACCGAGGAATGATGCCTACTTCAACCATTACCGCGAAACATTTCAAACAAGGAGACCAAGTGTTGCTCTACGACTCCAGTTTCACTCTTCCGCAAGATTAAATCAAGACGGACTGTACCCATTCACCATCCAGAGGTCTATCTCAATGGATCGCTGACCTGCTCAATCCCAAAGACGCGGTATTCAAGGTTAATGGGCAAAGGTCGGCCATATATGCAAGGTAACACTTCAACCGACAAGGAGGAGATCCCCTCCTCGACCCTCCATGATTGCTAAAATGTCTACAGAAGTGGCTTCGCTAAAGATCTCATAAGCCCCAAATTTTGTTGCCGCAATTTTGCTGGTTTCTTTACTTTCGCTCTTGTTTTTAGAGATTTTCTTTGATTCCTTGCTTTTGCTTGTTTTTCTTTTGAAATTTTTTTTTCTTTACAAGTTTGTCTTCTCACAATTTTTTGGTTTTCTGCTTTATGTATTGCAAAGGTTAGGGGTGTTGTTTTTCTCGCCTCGAAATTTTTCCAGTTAAGTAAATTTTCAACCTGTGGAATTTCGTAGGTTGCACTATTCATCTCCCTGCCCCTTTCATCTTTGTCTACCGTAACCTTCGTCGCAGACCCACCATTAATTTTCCTTTTTTTCCGAACTGCCATTGTGGCACTTATGCCACACCGCTAAGACCTTTCATTTTCCCCCCCTCCCTATAAACCCCTTCCATTTCTCTTTCTCCTTCTCCGCTCTAGCATGGTGAAGACCGGACTCCGCTCTCCTGCCGGTGCTCCGCTCCTCCCCTTCCCCCCATTGGTCGCCCAACCCGCTTGTTCGGCCGCGCGCTCCACCCTCTCCCGTCGCCGTCGCGCTGGCCGCCCAAGAGCTATAGCCGTCGCCGCCGCGGTGACGCCCGCCGCGCCAGGCAATCCCGCTGTAACTCCTCACGCTCCCGCCTCCTACTCCCTGGGCACTACCGCCTGCGCCCCAAGGAGGTACCACACCAAGGTTGGCCCTGCTCCGCCCTCTCCATCACACCCCAGGCCATCCCGGAGGGCCCCATCGTCCAAGAGAGCTTGGACCTTGGGCCTAGGGGAGTCCTCCAGGTCGAGACCTCAGGAGCCACAGTCACCATCCCATCAGGGCGTTGCTAGAGCCCCCATCCTGACCCGGCCCCCGCCTCTATCATCAGCGGCAATATACTTCCACCGCAGAACCATTCCAGTAAATGCCGACAGAATGAGGGATCTACATGCGAGGTTCATTACGATCCGACCTTTCCGAGGTGCTGTGAGCATACTCCATTCCCTACCGGAAATGATATTTGAGCCGCCGTCGTGACTGTGAGGCCATCCTTACTGTCGATTGGTGGCAGCTTATGCCTCACTCTTATCACCTTCCGCCTCCGCCCAGTCGAGGACCAAATTTAACTCCGATATTCCCGCCGAGGAGCAACCTCCAAAGTTGAGCATATCAAAGAGCCTCAGTTCACATCTCGCATCGCATCTCCCCTCCGGCTCTAGTACCGCCAACTCTGCTAGCTCCGCTGCCCTCTGTCTTTTCAAGGCTCCCTACCCCCAGTACCGCCTCTACAGACATTGCTGCGTCGAACACTTCCGCACCACCTCCGCAGCATATCACTATTTCCACCCGGACTTTCTCGAATACCATGCACCAGACGCTCTCCTACATCGCATCACTCATGACCGCTCCATGCAGCCCCTCGCGACAGATGACTCACACCGAGGTCGCCATGGCTCAAACCAAATACCATACTCGCACGTAATCAGCCATCCTCATGCAGATTCGTGAGTCACCTAGGTCTCCCGGCGATCTCCCCATATGTACCCGCTGCCGTCAGCCCTACTCCAAAGAGATTCCAGACTTCAACCGCTAGCCCCTACAGACTCCCTGATAACCTAGCAAATTGGCAGGCTGGGTAAACACTCCACCAAGAAGACCACTGCCTAGGCCGAGGACGCCTTCACCTGGGCCACCAATTGATAGAGGTAGCACTTCCTCCACTAACTTTCCAATCCACACCCCATTGCGGTCAATGGCACACTTGGTTGGTGGGAGAGTTAGTGAATGAAGTGATTTTTATACTTTTGATATCATTTTTTACACTTTTTGAGTCTACTACATGTTTAAGCAAAGCCTATTTTGTATGTTTAGTGGCTTGCTTTTTGCTCCTTTTTAAGAAAGCTGTTTTTGAAAAAGCTGAAAATTTATTGACACACACTGTTATACATATTAGATGTACCTCGCTTCTTAACTCATTTAAATAATTTTTTCACTCATTTTTTTGTGGTTTTGCCTAATCTGCAAGTTGAAAAATTGAAACACTGCCTAATGCCATTGTTGCTAGATTAGTTCCATGCATGATTATGATGGTCATGAAGTCTCCTCAGTATTCAATCTTTTCTTTCCACCTTAGCTAGCCACACACTATGCACACGCTTTTCCAGAATAGCCTCGAGAACCGCATAACTCCCTTACCGTGCAAACCTACCCTAGTTTCATTGACCACCTGTAAAAGGTTATGGTTCCCCAGAAAAGAAGGCCAATGAAGTCTTCCAAAAGAAAAAGAAAAAGACAAAGAAAAAGAAAAAGAAAAAGAAAAAGAAAAAGAAAAGATAAGAGAAAAGTCGCGACACTTTACCTTGAAAACCCGAGCACGACCGAGGGTTTACTACGGGAAGTCTTTAGCCCGGTGCCCTAAAACTAACCGGTTGGGAGCCACTGCACTTAGTGCTCACTACACGGGTGGACGGGTGAGGTTTAGCGAGTTGTAAAGCCGCACTTCGAATTATTCGAGTCCTGGTGAAACCCGAGGAGTTAGTGGTTGAAACCTCATGACTTGATGCCTTAAGCCTTAGTTGGTTGGGAGTCATCGGTGGACCCACGTCACACGGACTTTGGTGAGGTCGATTTCTCAGCATTGCATCCTACAATACAAAAAGAAATATGAAATAAGAGTGGAACCAAATTTATTTAGGTTGGTCAATGTGCTAGGACTTAGCAGTAGCTTGGTTGGGGGGAGAGCAGTTTAGCAGGTTATTGTTGAAAACTGATCACATTAACACTTAGATTTTGGTGGAAGTTTGTGTCGATTCTCGATGGATACTCTTCGAAACTCGTCTGTATGGCATTTATTCTCCCAAGTCAAGTCATAGTAGGTTTCAATCATTCACACTGGGTGGGTAGAGACATTATCCATACACTTTTTGAAAATACTATCTTTGCATGAGCATAACCTCGTCTACTCTTGTTCCTTCTTTCTTCTCATTGCTAAGGGACTAGGCAATGTGTCGATTGAGGAGGATTAGTGCCCAAATAAGGCTATTTTGAGCCCCGTTTGTTGGGTGTGCTTTTGAGCACTTTTTGTGTACTAATCAACTTAAATAACCCAATTGATACACTAAGGTCCCGGCTATACTACTGATCATATTTTGTGGATATTTTTATAGTTTTGCAAGCCAATTACACCATTATCTTTGAGTCAATTCAAATACGAAGAACCTGAGTCGAACTCAAAGCTGCATGTACAAATCATAAGGCAATTGGAGCTAAATAAAGAAGCGAGAGCACATTGCAGTAGATTTTGCAAAGTGGTTGCGAATTTTTGTAAACCCGCAGAATTTCGTAGGGCTGCGAATTTCATAGCCCGCCTGCGATTGTGTCAATCTACTTTTGACTGCCAGGGTTTTGTACCAAAATCACTCTCAATGTAATTTTGTTTGTTTCATACTTTTGTAATTTCCTTAACTCGAGCAAAGATATAAGCCTCAATCAAGCTCAGAAAAGCGCTTAATCCATCAATCAATAAAATTGGCGCCTAAAGCCACCTTTCCCGCCGATGTGACTTTCTCATTTTTTATCCCTTCGCATTTTTTCACTCCGCCAAACACCCTCGAGGATGACAACTCAAGGATGCTTACAAACCCTCATCTTTGAATCAGAGGGCTACCGGTTGCTTTGAGGTAAAACATTGTCCTCCTGTTGCCAATGCAGGCATTTATTATCATTTATGTTTCTACATCTCACGTTAGGGTTTGACCTCGTGACACTCATGCTAAGATTGCGCCAAGGCTCAGTGGATAATTATTGCTAGATCCATTGATGCTCACTTAGTTGCCATTTATTTTCTCTTGCAGGTTAGATCCAAGGGCCAGTTTTAATTGCTTCGAAACATTAATGGTTAATAAATGATGTATACTAGGAGAAAAACTTTTAGGGTTCAGTCTTTATGGCTAAACATAGATCCAATTCGGGAAATTACTATAGGTCATCCTCCCCAACGCGAGGAAAAGGACCCGAGGACAGCTTGCCTTAGGAACCCTAAGCCCGGGTCTAAACTCAAGGAGTTCTTTTTCACTTTATTTCTCTACAGTTATGGTTTTTCAAGCCATCAACCTCACTATTTTTGCAAGAAACCCAAATCCAAAGTGTAAACACCATTTTCAGTCAACTGTGACTCATTTCGCATGGAGAAAACCCATCCCTGAGTTCGACCTCGTAATTCACTATACCGCAAAGAGCTTCTACTATGGCAAGAGGGAATCCTAGGATATAAATATTGCTGATTCCGCACACCTATCGGGCACGAATCACCTTTAGCCAATGACCAATGAATGCTCTATCGCTTACTTGCCTTAGTAAGTCATTAGCTCGATAACTCGCTTTCATGTGTCCCATACTATTCAACTAGTGATCGGTCCCTATTTTCTAATTCATCTCTATTCTTCATCTCTTTTTCTAAAGCATCCTCCATTCTATCCCTTCTTCCGAGCTTCGCCTCCATGTACTCACCCCTTAGTCAGAATTGAGCTCGAGTCGGCTGTCCCCTTTCTTTCATCTCTTGTTCCAATGATTTAAGCACCTCCATCAATTCTTCATTGTTACACTGGTGCCCTGAACTTCCAACTTGTTCTTGATGGTTTTGTCTCAAATCTGAGGGTGCATTCAAGATGAGGCTTGGGCTTCTCTGAAGCTTTTGTTGCCCTTGAGATGAACTCTCCCATTGTGCTAGCTCATGGCACCTTCCAAACCCCTTTTCTTCTTCCATCTCTTCTTTCTTCCCTTCCTCCGTTTCTTCGACCATCCACCCCATGCCAATGTTGTAGGATGCCTGGGGTACGTTTCTTCTTTTCCCATTCGCCCAACTCCCCTTAAGGCATGTGGTGGTTATGCTGGGCTGTGTGTGGAATCAACCCGCAATTGCTTAGCAGCTCAAAATGGACTTTTCAATTATTTTCCCCACATTTATTCTCAGATCCCTTCAAAGAACGCATAAAGAGGATTTCTTCACCTTCTCACTCGTGTTTAGGTGTTTGACGGCAAGGACACAACCAAGAAATAGAACCATACCTAGCCTCCTTCGTTAAGCCCCTCTATAAAATGGATTTGTATGTATTTTCTTGTTCCTTTCCACTTCCCTTTTCCTCGCTATCGCCAGTCTACTATCTTCCGTAATCCGCTCCTTCCGCAATTTCTGAACTTTGAGCCATCTTTTCTGCACCTTCAAGTTGAACAACAAATTTATCCTTTCCTCAAGGTAAGTTCATCCAATGTCCTCCTCGACATAAACTTTCTTCCTTCCTCTTCTTCTACCATATTAGCAAAGAACTCATTCACCATAGCAGCGCACCCAGGTTCCTTGTGCTCACCCAGTGCTTGCCATTCTCTCTCTCTCAAGCATTTCAACGAAAAGTGGGAGACAGTTTCCTGAACCCTCTTCAACAATGAAACCTCTTCCTTCGACTTTCTCCACAGCGTAGCCGCTTGTCCGAGATAAAGCTCTTGCTTTTTCAAATTTCTCTACTTCCGCTCGCTCTTTAGTTCTCCTTTTCCTCTTTCTTGATTCTTCCTATCGCTTCAACATTCTATTTACCTCGTCCCTTTCTTCATTTTGCTCATATCATTGAGTGGTTTGAATAAATGTATCTTCCCACTCAACATACTCTTCCATGATCTCATTGAGGTTTGGAACCAGGTTGGTGGGCTCAGACATCGTGAGAGATTGGTTAGGGTTTTAGAGCTCTAGGGTTTTTAGAAGGTAAGATTAGAGAGATTTAAGTATGGAAGCTGAGAGGGTTGATGGTTTAGAGAAAGGTGGTCCTTCAGTTTTCAAAAATTTTCTATTTATAAGCCAACTATTTTGTTGTGTTTTCATTTAATGTCGTGACAACAAATTTCCTAGGGTTTTTTCTATTTTTAATATGATGTCGCAAGGTATTTAAATAATTGTCACGACATAGTTTTGCAATCAATTTGAAACTGGGCCAGTTACATGTCGCGACATTGAGAAGAATGTTGCGACATTCTTTTCAGTGCATCATTTGAGTTTGTGTCACAACAATGAAAATTTGTGTTGCGACATAAACTTGCCTTTTCAAATTGAGTCCAAAATTAATCACAGCCACGACACGTCGCAGAGTATGTTGCGACATTCTTTTAGTGCTCTTTTGACTTTATGTTGCAACACGGAGAGAGTATGTTGCGACATAAATTATATTTTTCTAGAATTGCATCTTATCTAGTTTTCACTTAAGACACATTTTAAGATAGTTGTATTCATTCATACCCAACTGAACATACTTGTGCAAATTCATTTAATCAACCAAGAACCTCAATGCAAGTATGAACAACAAAATTTCATTTCTTTATTCTTAATATACCCATAGAGATGATGTTCAGAATATCTAAAAAAATTTGAAACCAATAAAGCTGCTATTCGTTGTCTGCCTTAAAATAAAATCACATTCCCCCAAACTTCAATTATGCATTAATATTAAAAACAAATTGCGGGAAATAGAAATACTCCCTTGTGAAGCACTTCAAGATTTTTCAGCTTATATGTGTGCTTCCTAATAAAACTCATCTTTTAATATAGCTTCATTGTCCCGAAAAATCAACAACCACTAAAAATAAAACTTCTGACATAACTAAAACTGGATAATTCAAACTCACAAAATCTAATCAACACTCTAAATTAAAACTAATAATTTCGCTTGGGTTGCCTACTAAGAAGCTGCTCAGTTTACTGTCTTTAGCTAGACATTGCTGATAATTTATTCCATTTCTCAAAGATCCCTTGTATGTCTTCAGAATGAGCAATTCTTCCCCAATCTTTTCCAATGCCTCTTTTCTCCTACATCTTGTTTCTTACATTTCCTTACTTGTCTCCTCAATGAAGTAGCCGTAAAATATTATGGATTTGTCTCTATCACTGGAAATGCATTCCTTGATTGGTTTTGCAAGGAAGCATAGCTACCTTGAGTTTCCAAGTCTCTCAATGAAGCATTAGTATTTTGTCCGAAAACACACTTGTGTTTGCTTGAAATTTTCAAGTTCAAAATCTTTTCTATTTTCCTCCTACTATCATAGTTCTTGGACCTCGGGTTGAGCATAAGGTTGATGGTAATTCGTCTGTGTCTCAGTCTCGTCTCGTGCTCCTCCACCATATGAAAGGTTTTCATGGTTCCTTAGTGATGGTGTATAGTGTATAGGCAAGTTAAGCCAGCTTGAAGTGATAACTTCTCGCCACTATATACTTGGTTTCAACTTGGTAGTGGCTCTTCTTCAATCGGTCCCTCAAAGATCGCTTTCTAGTTCCTCTCCATTTACTACTCCCAATTTCATGTGCAATATGCATTCTCCTTTCATTGCTTCCCAGTTTGTTCATCACTGCCTCCAGCTTTGCTTCTATGGCAATCATACGGTTAAGCTCAATCAAACCACTTCCCACCCTACTACTCCCTAAGCTTCGTATGGTTCTGTAGTTGCATTTGGCAAGGTCTTCAATCAGTTGCCTTGCCTCCTCTGCATCTCTTCTTTTAAAACCTCCACAGCAGGATGCATCAATTATACCCTTGGAGGCATAATTCATGGCATGATAGAATATATCCATATGAGTGGTCAAATCTATTCCATGCATAGAAAATCTTTTTAACAGACTCTTAAATCTCTCCCATGCGTTGTAGGGACTCTCCTCTTCTCCCTGCTTGAAGACAATTATTTCTCATATTCTCTCATCAGTTAGAGCTGGAGGAAAAAATCTGCTCATATAGGCCTCCACCAATTCTTCCCAAGTGTTCATTGATCCCACTAGCAATGAATCAAACCATGTTGCTACCACATCTCTCAGTGAAAAGGGGAAGATCTGCAACTTGATTACTTCTGGTCTCACCCCATTCAATTTGACTGTGTTGGCCATCCTCATGAATCTCCCCATATGCTCATTGGGATCATCAGAGGAATGACCAGTGAACTGGTGTTGCTATACCATGGTAATCAATGTCAGTTTCAAATTTTAAAATTGTTGGCTTCATTGGCAGGTTGTCTTTACCGCAGAGTAATTCTCTTTAATAATAGGCCTCCAAAAGTCCTCCTCCATAGTATTAGCCCGAGTTCTCTCTCTCTCTCGCTTCTTCTTCTTCTTCCGAATAACCCGTAATCTTTTCTCTTTGATTTGCTATACTTCCTCGATTCTCGCAACTATGATCTTCCCCGCATTCGCAGTTGTTCTCTCAATTTATTTAGGAGGCGCTAGACCAAGCCTGGCTTTCTATGCATTTAAAATTTTCCCGAAATAGAAACACACTAAGATCAAAATGAATTTCAGGATACGCTTATATCCATTAAGCTCATAGAAATGTCAACCAGCTTCTTCGCCTACTAATATTAAAAACTATTTTTTGTGATTTTCCTCGAAAATAATATCAAAAGAAAATGTCCAAATTAGTAAATCCCTTTTTGGTTAGAATATTGATCTTTAAATTTATCATTTCGATCCCCAACCAACGACACCAAAAACTTGTTAAGACCAAATGATATATACAAATTTATGACACTGCTACCAAAGGACTATTACCTAGTCCCCGGCAACGGCGCTAAATACTTGTTAAGACCTAACTATATGATGTGATCAGTATATGCCAATCTTCTGGTACTGCCACACAAGAATTTTTCAATCCATGGTAACAGCTCCAAAAACTTATCAAGACCATTTCAAGTGTATGAAAAGATGGAATTGCTTTCTTAGAAAATGACTCATTTAAAATTTGTGTTTCAGGGGTCTAGATCATCGCAAGTACAGGCCATACAAGTAATAAAAGTGGATATTTAAAGTCCAGATATCGTTCCCACGAGGAAGGATGATAAATCAAAAGACTAACTACCCTAATTACTCAAGATCATTACTATTTGAACTCCACTGATATGATGATAAGAAGACTAAAATGTAGTCTTAGACTGAAACTTAAATTTACAAAAGCAAAGTTTAATAAAATTGGGTTGAGGGATTCATTGAGCGTAGTGGCAAAATCGACATGATCAATTCACAATCAATTTCTGCATCATTTCGATTCATAGCTTAACCATCAATTGGAAAACTGAGTTTGTCAAAGATGCAAGGTAGCATAGTTTGGATTTCTCCTTTAACCATACTTTTCACTTATTAAAGGTTCATATTCATTTCTGAGACATGATTCTAATCAGTTACTTGTAATATATAACCTTCTTTCTAAGATTTAAGCATTTTTCCTTTTAGTACTTCATACCTCGACACAGGACTAAAGAATTCCCGCCCTGCCAGACGTAAGATTGCAAGCCTTCTCCACCTGGATTGGACACCATCCTACACTTCCGATGTAAATTTCCATCTCCTTGATTAGATCTCACTCTAGCACCTGATCGTAATCAATTCATCGAAAAGATGAGAGACTCCTGAATGATTAAATGTACTGATTCAACCTATCTCAACTTATAAGTAAGTTGGTGATCTATCTGAGTAATCCTTCAAAGTTCATTAGTTCCATAGTATTAGTCTACCACACCCACAAGGAAATGCTCTACACTCTCAGGATTCTCCATCTCTATGTCACTCGGAGGTCCTCCTGGATATCAAAGTGAGATACAATACCTTGCATTGGGTACACGGTACTAGTACTGAGAATAAGTAAATTTATAAACAATTCCAATCAAATAAATTCAAGAATTCTAATTAAAGCTTTCTTCCACCTTTTTGCAGCAAAATGACTATCATCAATGACCCATTTCCAGTGAGCTCAACTTTTCAAAACTGGTTTACTCATATCAATGACTAACTGATCAAGAAAATTCACTAAAATCATAAACGAACTAAAATAAATGAACTCCAAAAACCTTCCAGCATCCATTTAAATCAATCAGTATATGAAAAGAAGAATTTATAAAGAAATACCATCTTCGAAGCTACACTTCAGTACAATACCCAAATCCAAAAAATTAAAGGAAAACTAACAAAATAAAACTATACTGAACTAAATCTACTAAAATGGAAAATAAAATTAAAAAATTAAAAAAAAATGTACAAGAGTCTTCAACCACCCAGAAATCCTGGAGCAACCGAAAAAGCTACGCACATTGCCCTAGAAGCGTGTATTTATAGGCTTTCCAATGTTGGGCCTCACTTCATTAATTACATTGTGGACTCCCATACTCTTGGCCATTTTATCTCTGCCACATAGAAAGGTCCTCGTCGCACAAAGGTTTCAGCCTTATCGTTGCCTCCGTTTAGTTTCTGTATTCGTCGCGACCTGCTCTCTAGGCTTGTTTGAATTTTGTGTCGCTGATTATTACAAAACTTATGTCACTAATACTGCATCACGCATTTTCCACTTTTTTGCTTCTTTTCTACTTGTTTTATCTCTTTTTCCAATTAACACCTGCAAAACAAAAAAGTTGATGAATATTCCATAATTGGTCATACAAATAGATCTAAAATTGTTAAAAACATGCCAAAAAAATGGATTAAAAATAGATGAGTTTAATACTCATCAGTCATCAAAATTAATATAATTATATTTAGACCACCTCCAAAAGGGTCTTTTAGGTCACCTCGAATTAGACAAAGTTAAAAGTTCATTTAATTGAAATATATAACATTATACATTTATATTATCCAAATTTGAGCGATTGCATTATATTATACAAGATGAACTGCTTTGCTTAATTGGAAAGATATAATATTATACATTATATTATCCAAATTTGAGCGATTGTAATAAAGGTGTATACTGACTACACCTATAGATCAAATTATATATAGTATTTTTTGTAAATAATTTCTTATTGAAATTGGAAATTGTGTCATCATGGCTACAAATTCAAATATTCGAATAAGTAATTAAAATATAACTATAAAATAGTCATTCATCTATCTAGTCATTTTTACATTAACTAAGTACAATTTTTCTTCTAAAAACACCATTAAGCTCCTACTCCTATCCAAGACTAAAGTGATTGGGTAAAAACCCCGAGCTTTTAAGACAAGAACTCCTAATGATTATGTCGAGTTACTGAACCTAAAATATAAGCATATGAATAAAATTTTAAAGATAATGATCAAAGGAATTGCCATTCACAACCCTGCTTTGTTGTCATCAAGTTTTCTCCCCATAGGAAAACTGGTACTACAAGTAAAGATACCTCCGACATCCATTCTCGCCACTCCTTTGACCGTGCAAGTGCTATTAGACAACAACTTCTTCTATATGGTTCAAGGCACGTAGCCCAATAATGGTATGTGGCCAATTTGCTTCTGGAATATTGAGAGTTTCTTACGAATCAACAAGTTCTCAGACAAATAATTTCTATGACAACAATCCGCTCCTTTTTTGTATATCCCCGATGAAGAAAATATAAAATAAACTATACTCCACAACAATCACCATATAGATTTAGATAAAATGTTGTTTAAAACGAAGTAAAAGATCAGAGATAAAGATGACATAAAACTCAAGAATTGATACTATTTCCAAGCACTTGTAATAGACTACATGGAAATGAGAATTATATAAATGTCATATGCACCCATAGCCTCAACTGAAGAATACTTGGAATGTCTAGAAAAGAACAAATATAGAGGCAAATTCATCTTAATGAGTAAACCTTCTCACATTTTAATGGCATAACACTCAGAATCTCCATAGTGTATATTAACCGGCAATACATTTTCTAGTCGGAAATCTAAATATCTTTACCTAGCTATTGTTGCAACCAAGAGGGAAGAAAAGTAATGATCGCAGCGAAAACATCATTTTGACACTCAAAGTATGCCCTATATCAATGTCTTACTCAAGATAATATGTTAGCTTCCTCTACTTAGTGACAGATACCAACTAGAATGATGCAGAGAATAAAAAGGCATTTCCCTTTGTCTAATGAACCGTTTGCAACTACTTCTAAAGGGTAGCGTACTGGTTGTAACATCCCCTACATTTATCAAAATAAATTAATAACAAACATGTATCAACTGTCTAACTTGCCTTCCATTACTTATCTATTTTGAAACTATTCAACCAAAAGTCTAACCAAATGAGCTTGTCAATCAAATACTTACAAGGTTATTATTCTAATAATTAAGAGGAGAAATTCTCGGGATTGATGTCAGGAATCTTCCCAAGTTAGCCTTTCACACATGAACTATTTATGGTGTTATTTTAAAGAAGATACTCCACTAGGGTAAAACATAGAAATCATGTTAGTGGTAGAGGTCATTTCAAGTAAAAAGATTCAGTTGGTGTCACTGTGACGCCCCGATCCCGGGGGTCTGTTGACTACCCGTCAACCCTCGGAAACACTCGTGAATGTCGGGTGACCCGACATCTCTCATGAAAATCGGGCAGAGTCTCCTTTGTATGGGGAGCTCTACCCAAATACAACACCTGTAATATAACCTGTCCCAATCAACATCAATCACATGATATCTATATCTGAGTAAAAACGGCCTCTTGGGCCCTTACCACAATACTCAGCATCAATATAAACCAACTATATCCAATAGTTTCAAGAGTTCAAAGTTACTCTTATACAACATATATTAAAATACTAGAATTCTAATACATGTAAAACCATCAAAGCCACATTCCGGCTTTCTTCTAAAACTCAGTCTCTAGGATGAGCCATCTCCTCGCACGCTCCCTGTACCTGTAAAATAATATCCCTCGACAGGGTGAGCTAATGCTCGTGAGGGAATCACCCTGGGCTGGCTACTCACCTATGCATATGCAATGTCTATCGACATACATCCAAGTAAATGCGTGATCCTACTCTTGAAATGTCTAACTGATCATCTCATCCTAAGTCCTCCTCGACTTCACACCGCCTAAGCGACGATGCTGAGAACTATTTTATTTGTTTGTGGACAAGCCTCCGATGTATATATATCAATTGGGCCGTCTCCGACGATTGATATTATGTGTGGACTACCCTCCGATGTATATCAATTGGACCGACTCCGACGATTGATATTTTATTTGGACTACCCTCCGATATATTCATTATTTTTAGACAACCCTCCGAACTATTCTCTCAAGAATTACCTCATGCACTCACTCCTATCGTCCTAGGGTGCCCCAGTGCATATGGAATGCATGATGCCAATTCCATTTCAATTCTATAATACATGCAACATATAATCATGCATATATTCACATAATTTAAATCACATTGAACATGTCATGTAATTTCACCATCAATTACATCAAAATTAGCTCACGTGGCTAATGATCAAACACGAGCAACTCGATTTGAATTACTCACCAACCACATTATTTCACAAAATTATTTTGTGAACACTATTCTCGTGGATTAGTGAAACCACCCTAAGCATTGCCTCGACAAATTAACCATCGGTTCACTTAGTGAACTCCGACTCTTACCTACCATTTCCGGCCTCATACACATCAAAGCATGCATTAACACACAAATGCACAATTAAAAGCCCACTCAGCCGTGATGTCACTGGCCGCACCATTTGGGTCGTACTATAACACCCGGTCCCAAGATCTGGGACCGATCAAACAAATTTCACGACTCCCATCTAACTCCAACATTAACAAAGCAATTCTAAATAAGAATAAACCCAAGTAGGGAGAAACCCCTACCTCTCGGAGTATGTCAAAACTCCTCAAATCCGGTACCCACGCGTAGGCCTCTCCGTGTAGAGTAGCTTTCCTTCTTGCTCCGAAGATTTCCGATGGTCGGATTTGCCGGAAACTTAGAGAGAAGTCAGATACTCTCTCTCTACAAACCAAATATCCAACTCTCTGTAGCTTTATTCCCTTCCTCCAGCACGTTTTCTTCCCTTTTGAATTTGGAGAAGACAAGTACTGTACACTATTTTGGCATTTTCTCATTTAATCAATTTCAAAATGACCATTATGTCCTTCTTTTCCCAGTTTTTACATTCGGCACTATCTCGGCCGTCCATTTCCATCATTTATCTACTTATACCACTTATGGCACATGAGTACGTGTTATATGTGACTTTCGTCGCATCGCAAACCGTTTTACGGCACCCGAAACGCGATGCCTCGAAAAACGTGCCAACTCCGACTGTCTCGAATTCAATCGAAATCTGACTACAGCCAGATTCACGCAGACATCCCAACGGTGAAATCCATTTCGCCATCCGAGATCTAGAGAATAAATTTTGGATTTTTGACCAAATTTCAATTTCAGAACCGAAATTACGATTTTGCCCTTTTCCAGAATTGGAATTTCTGGGTCTTATACTCTCCCTCCAAAGGGAATTTCGTCCTGAAATTCGATAATCACAATCACTCACATGATATGCAACGGCACTCTACCACGCATGTAAATTGCCATTTAAATATATTAAACGAACAAACTACGCACCTTCATCCCTAAACAAGAAGGGACATGTGGCCCGCATCGTGTCCTCGCGCTCCCACGTTGACTCATCCACTCCATAGTGCTCGCCTGTATAGTATTCACTAGCCTCACGGTCTCAAGGCCGCAAAACCCGTTCACTACAGTCGTGCCAACCTCCGAAGGTCCCATCAGAACCTCTATCCGTCCCCAATCCACCACCTCGAGCCGATCCGAGTATACCCGTGAGCATGGAGATGCAGTACTGCAGACACCTGTCATGTTAGGCGGTAACGCCAACCTGTAAGCTATAGTTCCTACCCTCTCGAAGATCAGAACGCCTCGGGTCCCAGAGAGTGCCAAAGTACATGATACGGTATGATACGAGTATTAAATGCTGGCATTGTAATATTTTGAGATGAAATTATGAAATGATAATTTAGAAACCGGAATGTGGTAATAAAAGAAGGGTACAATTGTCATTTAGCAAAAGGATATGTAGCAGTATAATTAAGTTAGAGATTACAATATAAATATCAAGAGTTAATGTGCAATATTGGAACGCCAGGACTTAAGTACTAAGGAAAACAGAATTAAAAGGACATGAGACAAAGACAAAACTCATTTGGTCTCATCTAAATTTTTAGGGCTTCACGGTTTTCTTAGAAGAAGGAGGAGAAAAGGAAGAGTGAAGAAGAGGAAGAGGAAGGAGAAGGGGACACAAAATCGTGCATGGAATCCTTTTATGTTTGGATTTTTGAGTGAATCCTGTTTCGATGAAGGACAAGCTCCTTAGCCCAGTTTAAAAAGTAAAGAGTACATAAACTTTTGAATTGGCTGGGGTTGAGGAGAGTAAACCCACTGGGAGAAATAAACATGGAATCATCAAATTAGATGATGTTTAAAAAGAATCAGGACCTAGGTTGAGTTCTT